>OX451739.1:123237229-123509729 GCA_948472305.1 Vicia faba | reverse complement strand
ACCTTTCCTTAGGATAAAATAAAAAGTCGGTGGCGACTCTTGCTAAACCGAAACATTTGCAAACACAAACGCAAAACCTCAAGGCAGTTCTCCCACCGTATCACAATGGGGCTTCTTACCAAATCAATGGCAAGATAGCAACATCTAAAGGAGGAGGAAAAGAACATTAAATACCTTTTGAGAAGGTAGGTTACTTCTAGTTGCTCGCTTGATTACAACAAAAATATTTTATACACTCACAACTTCACTTTGAAACATTTTTCAAAAGAAAAAACACTTAGTACGCATTCTTATAGAGACAAGAACCATTACAAAGATATTCTTTCAAAATACTTTCAAAACCCACATCACAAACACACTTTCAAACAAAAAGCATGTGATCTAGCAAGCAATTAAGACCTCATAGATAACTTCGGATGGAAAGAGTGCTAACACCTTCCCTTTCATATCTACCCCCCGAACTCAAGAAGTAATATCGAAAGGTCTTTCCTGTTCTTTTCAATCTTTCCTTATTGGATAAAAGAAAAGTCGGTGGCGACTCTTACTATCGCAACAATTGCGATCAAACATAAAACAACCCATGTCAGTTCTCCCTCCGCGTTATAAAACTGGCGAATCTGATGGGGAATTACTTAAAAGTGGGGGTACCTTAGGGATAGATCACCTTTACTTGCTTTTCATTGTTTGACTTGCTTGCTTTACATTTGGGTCCTTGTTTGGGTTACTAAAAGATCCTACACCTGGATCAGGGGCACCTTTTTAGGTAAGTAGCAATAAATCATGGAGGTTGTACGGGGTATACCGATATGGACGAAGTGATAGCTACGTTAGCGTGATACTTTGGTTTGTACTAATGTTCCTTGAGTCAGTCAAGGATAACGTTAGGATTCTTAGTGCCATTAAGCGCTAACTGACCTTTAGAAGCTTTTAATTGACTCATCATTGGCCATTAGGAAGTAGTGAGATAGCCGGCTTTGGTTTTGACCAAAGATTGGTTGATACTCGATACTACGCTCATTGAGATTGGACTTTCGGGATATTTCGGTCGCCATTAAAGAGGCTTGTGCTGAAACAATGTCCGATGAAGATAGATCAGTGATATTGAGATCCCTTAGAACCCGAATTACTACAACTAGGACAGGTTGAGCAACTAAACTTCAAGAGGGTACTTACCTATCAAACTCCATGCAAGCCTATAACATAAGGACTTGTCTTCTTTGTGTGTATATGACTATTTATACATAACAACTTGCTTACTTTGCGTACTTGTACATAACATCATTACATCATACCATAGCATTTTCAATAACCATTTCAAGGATCTCAAGGGTCTATGATGCAGGGTCCTGTTGAACTAGATGTCTGTCAAAGAGGAAAGAGGATTTGTTTTCCTCTAAACAAACGCCAAAAAGGTCAAAGTACAACAACTTGAGTCAAGGGCTATGTCCCGCTTGGCATGGTGGGTTTAAGTCTCGTGGAATGTCATCACCGATATGAAGTTCTCCAATCAAAGATGTAAGTAACTTCTAACATTTACCCCGAGAGATCCTTGAAAACATGCATCCACATATCATAAATCATATCATGACAGGTTTCTCCCAATACAGGCCTCCTTATCTTCCTACTGTTTATTTCAGTAAGATGGATATGGAACAAACGATGAAGGATCTCCAAGCATAAAATGACCTATTCCAACAAATGTTCCTGGTCATGGCTAAGGGGCAAGAGGAACTGAAGACTCTTCTTCTCAAGGACAAGAAGAAAAAGTCAAAGAAGTCAGTAGGCGTCCTGAACTTGGGAAGAAGACTTAGAGGACCAGTCAAGAGAACTCTAGATATCTTGACTCCGTCAACCATAGGAGACAATTAGACAAAAGAAGGAGATGGACAGTCTAGGGATGGATGAAGATGAAGCTGACTTTTCTGAGGAACAATATCCTCCCGCTGATGATAATACAAACAGTTGGAGGATCGCCTCAATGCTATGGAGATTCAGCAGATAACTCACTTGGACTTTGAAGAGTTAGGTTTGGTTCCAGGAGTGGTCATCCCACCAAAGTTCAAAATCCCTACCTTTGCCAAGTATGACGGGATCTCTTATCCTAAAATGCATCTGAGGTCATATCTACACAAGATTCAACCTCACACTGTCGACCGGAAGCTATGGGTTCATTTCTTCCAAGAAAGTTTGGTTGGCATCCAAATGGAGTGGTTCTACTCAGTTAGAAGGAACCAACATCATACCTGGGAGGACTTGGTTACTGCTTTCTACAAAAGTGTCAATATAATGCTGATCTTGCACCAACTCGTGTGCAATTGCAAAATATGACCATGCGTTCTAACGAGGGCTTCAAAGAGTACGCCCAAAAATTGAGAGACTTGGCAGGAAGAGTGCAACCACCCATTAACTATAGGGAGATGATTGACATATTTATGGGAACTTTGATGGGACCTTTCTTCAATCACCTAATCAGAAGCTCCTCAGCTGGGTTCACTGAGCTAATACTGACTGGAGAAAGAGTCGAAGCTGGCATCAAAAGCGGAAAGATCCAAGGAGCTACATCCTCCAATACTCAGAAAAAGCCATACAATAGGAAGAAAGAGTCCAATGTTATTTACGGACAAAAGGGTCATAACAAGAGCAACCACGACCAACATGTAGGGGCAGTCCTGATCTTCGGTCCTGCATTACGGCGATAGCAAAAAAGGGGAAATCAACAAAGGTCGGACGAGCCCAAAAGGCAGTTTACCAACATCAACATGTTGTTGTCTCAAGCACTACAAAACTTGTTAAAGATGAATCTGATTACGTTGATAGGGCCTCATCCAAACCCTAAAACTTCTTCTCCTAACTACAATCCTGATGCAATATGTGCGTATCATTCTGGAAGTCCTGGGAATGATACTAACGATTGTTGGGCGCTCAAGTACAAGATTCAAAACATGATTGATGCCAAGGAGATCGAGATCGACCCTCTAGAGACTCCCAATGTGATCACCACTCCCATGCCAAATCATTGAGCATTCCAGTTCATTTTGAATTTTCAATTGTAATCTCTTTTGTTGTTCAAACACTTATCTATTAATGTTAAACTCTGTTTCATTAATGCATCGCATATGTTTGTCTTGAATTCATCCATTTGTTTTCATAATATTTTAAGTTTTGCTGTCTTTACTAATTTTCAACTCTTGCTATAAGTTACAAGCCTTTAGAGGGAGGATGACGAGAACAATGTCATAATCTCACACAGTATGCTTTTGGGCAGACATTGCTAATGATGTACAAGCGTTTCTTTCAATTCCTAAACACTGGAGTTATAAGGAGGATAATCCCTAGTCAACCCCTTTGAGCCAAAGAATTAATAGTTTCCTTTTTACACAAACTAAAACCTTTAATCAAAACCTGGGGCAGGGTAGTCTCTCAGTTAATTCAAATGCACGTTCAGTCGCAAATTTTCACTTCGTATACAATGAATGACGTTAAAAACATTCCCCTGGAATCAAAAGACGGTGATAGTTCCCTACCAAATAGTCAGTCATTATCTCTCGAAATAAAATCCCACTAAGTCAAAACCTACGAAGGAGACCTAAGAAAAAATGGGGTATCCCACTGGCTCTAATCTCAAAATAAAGAACAGTCAAGCAAAAAAAATCAGGGATAATAAATCAAAATAGGTCACTACAAATCCTCAACAACATGGAAATATGGCGAAAATGATTGCCTTCCAACAAATAAACTCCCAAATTTATGAACCATCGCCAAAAGTCATTCCAGAATCAATTGGAGTTCAAACGCACAATTAATTGAGTTTAGGGACTGAAGAACATCACGAAGAACGGGAGGGTATAAAATACACTTTGATCCTTATCCTTTGTTTCTTAAAATTGTGAACCAAGCCATGCTACAACATTCAAAAGTCCTAATTGAAGCATGGGTTAGTTCGAAAGCATACTGTTACATAAGGTATCCTGACTCCTGTAAGGCTTACTCTAAATCTTGATTTGAATTCACATACTCGCAAAATTCTTTTATATGCTAAAACGCATTTTCAAAACTTCAAGATAAGCATAAACTTTGCATTATTTTGAATATATTTGTTTGCATATGGCTAATGGTTTGACAGCAGAGAAATTCACACGACGAATGTCCAGCGAATGAAAGCTCTCTCAGTGAACAAAATCACTTCAAATAGGATGACACTTCCAATGATAGATCTCCTATAAACAAGGGGGTAGGACATGTCACTGTCCAACTTTCCTGGGGGCATCCAAGTCAAGTTTCCAAGAAATATCTAAAGAAATGCTGAATAACCAAGGGGCAGGTCTGTATCTGAATCACTTGAGGCATTGAACATGAATTCCATCAAAGGGTTGCGTACGATCAGGCAAACATTTCTTGGCAATACTACAAATACTTGCTACTAGGGGCAGTGACAAATATCCCACAAAGTCCTTTTTATAGGGTGGTCTCCCATCCAGAATTTCAACCTCTGAAAGCATCTCTAACTGAGTTAATCTCAAGAATCTTTGAAGAGTTTTGCCAAAAGAATGCACCTCTCCGGCAGATTGACGATAGGGTTTATTTCCCCAACAAACATTAAGACTCCCCAGCTTTAATTTGCCTCCCAGACTATCACGAATCAAGGGACCACAACTATTCTTCCCTAGTAGACTTTCCTACAATCCCCAGTAAGCTTCTGCAAAACTTGGAATACAACCAGATAACAGTTAACTCCTTTATCCCCAACAAGTTGTTAGCTTCCTTTCTCTTCCATCAAGAGATAACTCTCCAGTAGAGCAACAGAAAACTAAGACTCCTAAACTTTTTCCCCAAAACAGAAATCAACACTCTCCACATAGTTTTCCTCAAGCAAAGTCAACATCCCTCAACAGAGTTCTCCTCAAACAACAAAAATAGGATTCCCCAGCAGAAACATTATAAGCAAGGTTTGAAGATGGGCATACTCTTCATCCTCAACGGTCATGCGGGATTCAGCCTCCCAAAACTCCCCAACATTTGCCAAGGGTTTTTTTCCTGAGACAAAGATACACTTCAATAACATTTCACACATCTTATTTACATACATGATAAATGCATACAACATAATCTCATTTATTTCGAGAAACATCATTACGTCGTGCATCTCATACATCATGACATTGCATACAACTAACCCTTTACCTTTTCAGAAAAGATCAATCAACAGATAATTATCATCAACAATTTTCGATAAGTTCCAGATTAATACCTATAACAAGCCAGGAAAAATATCTGTGGACGACCGACTGTGGATCAATACTTGTAACAAGCCAAGAAAGCTATCTACATAACCATCCTGAAGCAATCTTACATGGGTTCCTTCTGACTACTAGACGCGGCTTCACATGGGCTCATCATGAAATAATCTTACACGGGTTCCTCTTGACTTCCAAATACAGCTTTAAACAAATAATCTTACACAGATGTAGTTTCACACGGACTCATCATGAAGTTACCCTACCCAGGTTCATTCTCATCTCCAGATGCAGTTTTACACTGACTCGTCATGAAGTTACCCTACCCAGGTTCCTTCTCATCTCCAGATGCAGTTTCACACGGACTCATCATGAAGTTACCCTACCCAGGTTCCTTCTCATCTCCAGATGCAGTTTCACATGGGCTCATAATGAAGTTACCTTTCCCAGGTTCCTTCTCATCTCCAGATGCAGTTTTACACGGACTCATCATGAAGTTACCCTACCCAGGTTCCTTCTCATCTCCAAATGCGATTTTACACCGACTCATCATGAAGTTACCCTACCCAGGTTCCTTCTCATCTCCAGATTCAGTTTTACACAGACTCATCATGAAGTTACCCTACCCAGGTTCCTTCTCATCTCCAGATGCAGTTTCACACGGGCTCATCATGAAGTTACCCTACCCAGGTTCCTTATCATCTCCAGATGCAGTTTTACACGGACTCGTCATGAATTTACCCTACCCAGGTTCCTTCTCATCTCCAGATGCAGTTTCACACGGGCTCATCATGAAGTTACCCTACCCAATTTCCTTCTCATCTCCAGATGCAGTTTTACACGGACTCATCATAAAGTTACCCTACCCAGGTTCCTTCTCATCTCCAGATGCAGTTTCACAAGGGCTCATCATGAAGTTACCCTACCCAGGTTCCTTCTCATCTCCAGATGCAGTTTTACACTGACTCATCATTAAGTTACCCTACTCAGGTTCCTTCTTATCTCCAGATGCAATTTCACACGGGCTCATAATGAAGTTACCCTACCCAGTTTCCTTCTCATCTCCAAATGCAGTTTTACACAGACTCATCATGAAGTTACCCTACCCAGGTTCCTTCTCATACATTTCCAGATGAAATTTCACATGGATTCATCCTAAAGCAGCCCTACACAGGCTCGTCATAAAGAAATATTACACATATTCCTTCTAATACATTTCCAGACACGGCTTAACACGGGTCTATTCCAGCATATCGTTAAGTATAAATCAACTAGACATTTATTTTGATACTGCTTCAAATTTCTGTCAACAATCACCTTTGGATGGCATCTATAAGCCCATCTCCGACAACTCTCCATCATTTCTCCAAATGTCATCTTTAAGCCCATTCCTTGCATAATCAACCACCACATCATCGAGTGCAAATTTCTGGGCACTCTAGTGTTCAATCATCTTCCACCTTCAAAGTCACGAATGGCAGGTTCGCCAATCTAACTCTTCAGGTTTAAGAAGATTGAACAGGGTGTTTACCCTCAAATTTTGGTAAACAACCGTTGATCTTCCAAATCCTTTCACGGGTCCAGTTACTTGCGAGATCGATCAGATTGATCTCAGGACACGAGTGTCTTTATTAATCTTTTAACTTGATTGTTGTATTTAACATGTTTTGTATATGAAGACAAAATGGCTTCAAATGTCGAATTAAAATGCATATAAAGTGAAAGTAAAATTACTTCTAAACTTGAAATGGTAAAAGACTTAAGTAAATGTTACTGGAAATTCTGCAAAAAGTAAATGCATTTATATTAAATGGGTGTATCATACGTACATCCTCAATAAACTCGTTTCTCTTTAACACTTGGTACTTTGAGTAATTTCTGAGTAATTTGTACAAAGATGTTTACCCCCTAAATCGAAATACTAAAGCCACTATTTATACTACTTCGACCCTAATGGTCTTCTATACGAACTAATGCCACGTTTCTGTTTGCATGTCTTCAACGAACTCAGAGCCTTCCACGCGTCTTTTCGGATAAGATCAAAATATTTGAATTCGAATCTCCTTCTTATCTTGAGCGCCAATCTCTGAAGATGGTCGAACAAAAAAATGTTTAAAACCTTAGCCACATTTCGAATAACAATCTTTATTCAATAATTCGAATTGGTAAACCTTTCCAACAAATTTTACTCAATTCGAATCTCAACCTTTATGGCTTCACATAAATAAAGTAGTGGAATATTCTAAAGTATATTCAAGTCTAACTTTAAAAATCCTTATTCAAAATTTCCAGCTAACAAATTGCGCCCAAGAAATGTTCATTTCGAAACAAGAAATGTATATTTTTTGCAACCTCTTCAAAATTTCGACTCCCTGAACATGCTGTCAATCTTTCAACTACTCTGATGCTGAAATGTACAATCTCATGCACTTCTTTCTTCTTGGAGGCGAAAGAATTGGTGGATGCACCAAGTATTGCTTGATCCTTTCGAATGTCTCCTGATGTTCTTTGTTCCAGACAAAGGCCTCTTATTTTAATCGTAAGAGTGGGAAAAAGGCTTGAGTTCGACCACTTAGGTTGGATATAAACCTTCGTAAGAAATTTATTCCTAAGAGTGATTGCAACTCTTTCTTTGTCGATGGCGCCTTTGCCTCCAAAATTTCCTTTGTCTTGTTTTGGTTGATTTCTATACCCTTTTTATGGACCACAAAGCCCAGAAAATACCTGCCTGCACAAAAAATGCACACTTAAGGGGATTCATTTTTAGGCCATGCTTTCTCATTCTTTTGAATGATTGTCAAAGGTGATCCAAATGGCTTGGCCCTGATATAGATTTCACCATTATGTCATCAATATAAACCTGCAAAAAGGTCTCAATGAAATCATGGAATATTTAATTCATTTCCCTTTGATAGGTTACCCCAACATTTTTTAGGCCAAAGGGCATAACCACCCATTCATAGGTGCCTATTGCGCCAGGGCATTGAAACACTGTCTTTGGCACATCTTCTTCTGCAATAAAAATCTGGTTGTATCCTGAATAACCATCTAACATACTAAGGTATTCATAACCAGCAGCAGAATCTACTAACATTTCAGCCACAGGCATTGGGTATTCATCTTTAGGAGTAGCTGAATTTAAATCACGAAAATCTATGCATACTCTAAGAGAACCGTTTTTCTTAATTACAGGAACTATATTAGCTATCCATTCGACATACCTTGTGGTCCTGATGAACTTGCAACGTAGGAGTCTTTCGACTTCCTCTTTTATTTTGGATAGTATTTCTGGCGCGAATCTCCTTGGGCTCTGCTTGATGGGATTCTTGCCATCCTTTATTGGCAGCTTCAATTCGAACAGTTCCCTGCTTAAACCAGGCATTTTGTCATAGTCCCAGGCAAAACAATCTTTATATTCCTTGAGCAATTGGATCACTTATGCTCTTACATCTGGGTTCAATTTCGCGCTGACGTACGTTGGCCTCCTTTGAGTTCCATCTCCTAGATCCACTTCCTCGAGAGGGTCTTGCATCAGCATCTTCGTGTTGGATGCCGCTGGATCCTTCTCGAATCCCAAAGGCTCATCGTCATAGATGGCATCAAGCCTTTGGTCTTTATCTTCGACAAGTGTGTCTTCGTCAGGTGGTTCAGGTTTGAAGAAAATTCCTGGCCCCTTGTTGTGAATTCCTTCAGCCTTGGCTTTAACAGCCATAATTTTAACTTCGGCTTCCAAAGCCGTTTTCATCCTATTTTCACCCAAATAGGCCGAAATCTTCTTGAAGTAAGAAGACTCAGACATGGACATGGTCTTCGTCTTCCCATCCAGTTGGCCGCATTCCTGGGACTCCAAGCACGTATTCGTCAGGTCCCATGTTTTCCTTTTCCCAATAAAATCCATGTGTTGGGTGAAGGGTAAGGAAATACATTGCATTATTACTTGGTGCTGATGCACCTTCCGTTGCAGTGCATGGCCCAATGTTGGCCAAATTCCTGTCGAAATTCCTCCTATCGATAGGATTAACCTCAACCATAAAATAGCTTTGGTCTGCTTCTATGTTTTCGACAATCCCATCATCTCTCCATATTGCCACCCTTTGTTGCATTGAGGATGGAACTGCCCCGATTCCATGTATACATTCACGGCCTAGAAGAAGATTGTAATTCGTCTTCGCCATAATTACCATGAACATGGTGGGTCTTGTTATGGTACCTACAGTTAATTCTACTTGGACCACTCCTAGAGTTTGTCTAATTTTTCCTTCATAGTTTTACAGCACCATGTTGTATGGTTTGATGTCGGTGTCGAACATCCCAATCCTCTTCAATAGGAATTGAGGCATCAAGTTCACTGCTGCCCCACCATCCACCATAACTTTGTTGATGCCCACCTGTTCAATTTTAGCCCTAATAAATAAAGGCTTAATGTGGTTTTTCATACCTGCATCTGGCCTTTCGAAGAAGGTGTTCTACTCTTCAACGACGCCATTATTCATGACATAGTAACATACAGGTTTGTGTTTTGTCATTTCCAATTCGTCAGCCTCTTCGGAGTCTTGGACCTCAGTAACCTGGTCGTACTCATGTGGTAAGACAGAAACCCCATTGCAATTTATTTGCAAAGAAGATTCTCCATCAGAATTGAAGCTATATGTTGACATATCTTCATCATCTACTAGTCCATTGTTGGCCAGTTCGTTGTTGTCACCTTCGCCAAGGACCTTCATCTTGGTAGGAGATGAAAGTTTCCTCCTTGTTGGGAACTTCTTTTCCATTGTTGGGATAGTCTAAGTTTGGTTGGTTCTTGACTCGCCAACTTCCTTGTTCGTAAGCTCCCTTTGGGCTTTCTTGTTTCGTTGGTGTCTCCTCCATTGGGACCTAGACATGGGGTTCTTCCCCTTGTAGTTCTCTGACACGTGAGATTGTTGCTTGTTGGAGTGAAACTGCCTCCTGAAGGCCCATGCAGTATGTCCACCTTCTTCGAAGCTTCTCCACTTCGACTTTCCTTTGGCTTCAGTTCTGTTTTGTCCTGCTTTCAGTCATTTTCTCGTTGGCATGTTTGTTGGGGGCTTAAATATTGCATGTTTGTGTGCCCTACGGTGTGGGCTATCTGCCCTTTTGGGGATGCCTCTTGCACTATTGACGTATCATTCGCTATTCCAGCTTTGATTGTTCCAACACTGAGAGTATGGAATCCTTTTGTAAGCTTCAGCAGTCCTTTCGTCATATAGCGCGCTGCACCATGGGCACATGAGAACTTCTGAACCTATTTTGTGACAACAAACTAAGAATCCCATGAGACTCTCTCCCATCTGAGGGTAAGGTAAGAGTTCCTTCTCCCTTTTCCAGTTGTTTATGGCCTTCTCTTGATAGACCCTTTGGTAGGTAGCAGCCGCTCCTTGATCATTCATGATGTTGCACCTTGGGCACACAAGCCCCTTTGGGTTCTTCGATTGACAATGGAATAAGTAATCCACCAAACTCACCTTTTGGTCGCCTGCCTCTGTAAGGTATCTGGCGATATGTTCTATGTTAGATTCGTTAGTATCACCAGAAAACTTGGTGAATTTGGGTACTTTCCATCCCCTTGGCAATTCAGTTTGTTGAATATATTCTGACAAAGGGGATGTATAATTTGGTCTACACATACCTAAGTTTACCCCATTTCGTGCCATAATCCTTTCGACTAAGGCTGCTAGGTTATTGTTTCCCACCATATCATGTTGTCGACAACCCTGAAGGATTTCATTAGCATCTTGGTTTCTATTCACCAAAACTACCCTTCTCCCTGGTTCCTCCCTAGGGATAGCCTGTTGGGGTCTGGGTGGTTCCTCCCTTCGAAATGGTTGTTGGACTTCAGCTTCAGGGTGAATCAAAGGTTGGGCCTGGTTTATGGATGGCTCTTCTTGGAATATGATGCCTTGATTCTCCCTTACCCATGTGGGTTGTGGGGGTGGCTGTCGAACTGCTTCTTTGGGTGCACCAAAGAAATCTGCAAGACGCCCTATTTGCGCTGCCATCTGTTGGTTTGCTTGGGCATTCTACAAGTTAGTTTGTGTAGTGCTTTGAATTAAAGGGTTGAAAATCATACCCATCTGTTAGGCCAATACGCCCAACATCTCGTGGTTGCTATCTCTATTTGTTGCCTTATGACTGCTTGTGTATTCATGGTGATAGAAGGTATTTGGATTGGCTGCAAATTGTTTCTAGCCATATAGTTTATCCCAGACCCTAATCCTTGCAATGGTGATAAAGTAGATGTTCAGGACGGGTGTATGTCGACATATTATTTTGAAATCCCGTTATGAACAAAGTTGGCATGCTGTATATAGGATCTGATGTTGGGATTGTAAATCCTGGTGGAAAAGTTATAGACATGCCTATTGAAGGCTTGGGTGTTAATGGTGGATTTTGATTGGCCATAGACACAATGGTATGTTCGTTATGGGTGTTTGATGATATAGTTGAAGCGTTTGTATTTTGGGGTATAACTGCAGCGCTTGTTGTTGAAGAGATCGTTGTAGTCCCTTGACTCGTCGTCATCACTTCGTTTGTATTCGAAGCACTGGTATTTCCTCCCACAAGAGGGTGAACTTGTTGCGCATCACTAGTGGGTGGGTTATCCATTCCACTAATGTGTTGTCCTTTTAGTCTAGGATTTGTATTGTTGGCTAGTTTTCCACTTCTCAATCTCATGCAATAAACAAGTTAAAACCAAGATGGATAAAGACACAGGTCCCACTGGGCGTGCCAATTTGTTTACCCTTAAATTTTGGTAAACATCCATTGATCTTCCAAATCCTTTCACGGATCCAGTTACTTGCGAGATCGATCAGATTGATCTCAGGACACGAGTGTCTTTATTAATCTTTTAACTTGATTGTTGTATTTAACATGTTTTGTATATGAAGACAAATGGCTTCAAATGTCGAATTAAAATGCATATAAAGTGAAAGTAAAATTACTTCTAAACTTGAAATGGTAAAAGACTTAAGTAAATGTTACTGGAAATTCAGCAGAAAGTAAATGCATTTATATTAAATGGGTGTATCATACGTACATCCTCAATAAAATCGTTTCTCTTTAACACTTGGTACTTTCAGTAATTTCTGAGTAATTTGTACAAAGATGTTCACCCCCTAAATCGAAATACTAAAGCCACTATTTACAATACTTCGACCCTAACAGTCTTTTACACGAACTAATGCCACGTTTCTGTTTGCATGTCTTCGACGAACTCAGAGCCTTCCACGCGTCTTTTTGGATAAGATCAAAATATTTGAATTTGAATCTCCTTCTTATCTTGAGCGCTAATCTCTAAAGATGGTCGAACAAAAAAATGTTTGAAACCTTAGCCACATTTCGAATAACAATCTTTATTCAATAATTCGAATTGGTAAACCTTTCCAACGAATTTTACTCAATTCGAATCTCAACCTTTATGGATTCACATAAATAAAGTAGTGGAATATTCTGAAGTATATTCAAGTCTAACTTTAGAAATCCTTAGTCGAAATTTCCAGCTAACATAGGGGCAACTGTTGTACCCCAAAATTTGCCCTCTCATTTCTCAAAGGATCATCCTGGACCCTCATTTTTTCTTCTGGCAAGTTTCAAGTCTCAGAATACAATTTTCTAAAGAAAGTCATTCACAAGGGCAAAATGGTCAAAAGCATACTAAAAAGTCAAACTTTGACTTTTGGATAAAAAATCGAGTTTCAACAATCATATTTCATCAGGACATGAAATTGGTTCATCAAAAATCAAAAGTCGGAAATTACCCTGAAAAATCAAATTTCTAAACATTTAGAAAATTTTCTAAGTGTTAAGAGCATATGATACTTCAGAACTTCTGGGACAGCCTCCATACAAGTGCCATCAGAATTTGCAAAGACGGTTTAGAATATGACTCTTCAGTCAGAACACATGGAAGCAATGTTCTTCGGTCAGAACATGACCCTTCAGCATATGGAGGCTACGTTTCTAGTCTTCTGCGATCAGAACATCACCAAATCCCAAAACCTCGTTTAAGTTGCCCTGCTACAGCACAATCATGCAACCAGCTGTTGATCCAGTCCATGCCTGCACTTTCTCAAACCCCATATTTGCACCAAATTAGCATACAAAAACTGTGATTGAAAAGCAATGGAACAGTATGCCTAAAAGGTTTAAATCTCATTAGTTTTTCCCCCAAAAACCACAACAAATTCACCTATAAATAAGTGGCTCCATCACACTTTCAAGGGGCTGGCTTTTGGAAAGAGAGAATCATCAAAGAGAGAAAATAAAATAGTAAAACCTTCGTGAACCCTGAATTCCTAAGCAAAACCAAAACCTTTGTGCTTCCCTTTGAATCAAAGAACATAATATTTTCTGTTCCGTTACTCTTGCTGATTCCATAACATATGAAGGCAACAGCTCAAGTCCCAAACACACATTCCAGATTCAAGGTAAGTCTTTCTGACTTTGAATCTTCTCATTCAGAACATCATTAAACATGTAAATATCCTAGTATTGATGTTGTCCATATCATTTCATAAGTAGAAAAAATTATGGATCAGAACTTCTTGAATAAAACTAGGCTCAGAATTATGATTAGAACTTCTATGAACTGTTGTGCTTTTATCTTTCTGATTTATTGTTGTTAAGAATTGGATAAGTGGCTGATGAGCTGATTAATGTAAGAAATAAGGTGAAGTGTAACACAGAATTTCCGGGTTTTCCTTCCCACTGTTTTAGCACAACACAGAACTTCTGACTTTTTTTACTCACTGTTTAACATGCACAGAATTTGAGTTTCACTCATTGTTTAACACAAACACATAATTTCTGACTTTTTTCTCAATGTTTAACACAAACACAGAACTTCTGACTTTTTGCTCGCTATTTCATACAAACACAGAACTTCTGAGTTCTCCTCACTCTTTAGCACAACACAGAGCTTCTGATTCTTTCCCACTATCTAAACACAACCCAGAATTTCTGTTTTTTCCCTCTAACGTTTCTTTCAGGATTCCAACAGCATCAACCCAGAACTTCTGATCACCTCTGACGTTTCTTTCTGAACTACAGCACACAGCATCAGAACTTCTGATCCCCTTTGTTTTTCTTTCAGCAACATGCTGATCCTATTTCTCATTATTTTTCCTTTTTATTCTTATTATTTTTAGCATTAGTACTATTTTTATTAACATGCAAAACATCAATATTTTCTTTTATCAACTAGTTATTTTCCCTTTAATTTGTTAAGACAAAAAACCATTTTCAAAAACAAATCCTTTCCTTTTCTTATATTGTACAATTCAATATGGTTGTAATAGATAATTAGGATTTAAATTCTTGAAAATCCCCATTTGTAATTATGTACCCCCATCCCTAAATGATGTAATAGCGTAGGACTTTACTTTTCCGCACTTTTATTGCTTTCATATATTGTTAGTAATTAGGGTGTGTATGGCAAGACATGAAATCAACAAATAGATAACCCTAATAAAGACTAAGTGCATGTAAATCAAACACACTTGCACACTAGCACCCTTAGGGTAATCCCACTTTGTTGCCTTTCGGAAAATAGTCATGTCCCTCGAATATGGGCATTTTAGAAATACCCTTGATAAAAGATTGTATTCCCTTGATGACCCTCAATGTTGCCTTCGGTAAACGATCTAGTCCCTAAACGACATTGCTAAAACTTCCCATAGGTTGCCTTCTATGACTATACAAACGTCCCACGCCCGTCCTTTCACATCCAATGATGGGGCTTCTTACCAAATCAATGGTAAGATAGCAACATCTAAAGGAGGAGGAAAAGAACATTTAAGACCTTTTGAGTAGGTAGGTTACTCTTAGTTGCTCGCCTGCTCACGACAAAAATATTTTATACACTCACAACTTTACTTTGAAACATTTTTCAAAAGACAAAACACTTTGTACGCGTTCTTATAGAGACAAAAACCATTACAAAGACATTCTTTTCAAAATACTTTCAAAACCCATATCACAAACACACTTTCAAACAAAAAGCAAGTAATCTAGCAAGCAATTAAGAGCCCGTAGATAACTACGGATGGAAAGGGTGCTAACACCTTCCCTTTTCATAACCTACCCCTCAAACTCAATAAATAATCTTGAAAGGTCTTTCCTGTTCTTTTCAACCTTTCCTTATTGGATAAAAGAAAAGTCGGTGACGACTCTTTCTATCCGTAACAATTGCGATCAAACGCAAAACATCCCAAGTCAGTTCTCCCACCGTGTTACAACATGCATATGTGCGTTCAATTTTAGTCATTGGACATTTTTGCATTCAAAACAAAGACAGAAAGTTTGCACTTCAAAATATATTTGTACTGATATTTTGCTTATGAATAGGCGTTTTTGTACAAAGAGACGGAGATCCTAGTAAGAGTAAATCATCGAAAGGAAAACAAAAATTGAAAACAAAAACAAGTAGCCATGTGGTAATGATCTCATTGCATTCCAACTCTATTGTCGCCCCAATGTCTTCGAATACCCCTTGTCGTGGACAAAAGTTGATTGGATTGATCTTGACCCATTTGAACTCGAACCTTGGTAATAAAGTCGACTATGGTGATTCCACGGGACATAGTCATACGCTTTCAATCCTTAATTTTTTCCTGGACCTCCCTTAGGGGTTTTCAGCCCACCAGGATACCCATTTTTGCCCAAGTCACCCTTTCGGGTTTTCAACTTTCCGAGTGTACAATCTTTTGCATATATCCCTAATTTTTTCCCAAACCTTTTGGTTTTCCGGGATGCCTTTATTTTGCCTAGGTGTGTCAACCTAGTGGGTCTCTTATGCATAGTATTTTTTTAACTATGTCCACGTTCACAGGATGTGGGAAGTCTTCACCATCTATGGAAGTCAGCATCATGACACCACCAGAGAATACTCTCTTGACAACAAATGACCCTTCATAGGTGGGAGTCCATTTGCCTCTGGGGTCGCCTTGCGGAAGAATGATGCGCTTTATCACCAAGCCTCCAGCTTGATATACTCGAGGCTTGATCTTTTTGTTGAAATCCCTAATCATATGTTTTTGGTACGTCTGACCATGACAAACAGCAGCCAATCAATTCTCATCGATCAAGTTCAACTGATCCAATCTTGTCTGAATCCACTCGTCTTAGCCTAGGCCTGCTGTGATATGGTGGGAGAACTCACTTGAGGTTTTGCATTTGTGTTCGCAAATGTTTCAGTTTAGCAAGAGTCGCCACCGACTTTTTATTTTATCCAAAGGAAAGGTCAAAAAGCACAGGAAAGACCTTTGAGATGTTTTCTTGGGTTCGGGGAGTAGATTGTGAAAAGGGAAGGTGCAAGCACCCTTTTCATCCATGGTTATCCATGGGCTCTTAGTTACTTGTTTAGATCACTTGCTTTGCTTTTCCAATTGTTTGAAATGGTGCTTTGTGTGTGGTTATTAAAGATGTAAAGAGGCCATCGTTGTGGCAACCTTTGTAATGATTCTTGTTTGAATGTATACAAAGGTGTTTTTGTTTTTTTGAAAAGATTTCAATGTTTGAAAGTTTGTTTTAAGAAATGTTTTGAAATTGTGTTGTGAAGTGTGTTTGAAAATAGCAAGGATGTTTTTGCAAGCTTTTGATCAAGTAACTAAGAGTTATCTACCCTATTTTACTCAAAGATCTTTCTTATGTTTTTAACCCTTTTAACAGTGTTGTTTCACCATTGTATTTGGTGAACAACCTTGTGTTAGGATGTTAAACGGGACAGGCGCGGGTCATCGTATAGACCATGATAGCAATTGTGTCAAGCATCTTTGGCAATTTTCTTGAGGGACTTGATCATTTTTGTTTAGGCAACCAAGATAGCGTCATCGAGGGACTATGATCTTTTGTTTTGTTTTTGTTTTTCCAAAGTACCCAACATGCATACTTTTGTACCCCAAAATTTTCCCTCCCATATTCTTCAAGGTTTGTCAAGAATCATCCTCAAATGGTTCAAGTCTACTCAAGAAATTGCACAGTCAAACTACCTCCTAAGCCAGCTGAAATTAAGGTTTTGGTTCTTTCAAGGAATTTGAGGTTTTCAATGGTTCAATCAAGTCTCATAGGCCTATATACATTCTCAAGCATCTACATGCCAAGTTTCAAGACTCACAGTGCCAAGTTGCACAGTCAAAAGCCCCATTTGATCCACAGTCAACTGCAGGGGCAAAATGGTCATTTTGCAGTCAAAAGTCAAAAAATTTGGTCAACATATTATTTTGATCCCACAATCATCAGTTGATCAAGTCTTGATCATGATTCCACAAGAATGGCTCAAAAATCATCAAGATGCAAAAAGTTACTATTTTTGGACAGTAGAAAAGTCAACTGTATATTGACCAAGGCATAACTTTTTCATGGTTCATCAGAAAAATCCCATCCAATGCTCATTTTGAAGGGGAAGACATTTTCTACAACTCATCTTCATACTCCAAGTCCTAGAAATGCTCTCACAAAAAGTTATCAATTTCTACATTATAGGTCAAATTCAAAAGTCAACAAAAATGCACTTTAAGTCAAAGGCCATAACTTGAGATTGGTAAATCCAAATGACATGGGACCAAAGGCATCGGTTAGAGGACTTCAATACCTTTCCAAAATGTCCAAAAACATGTTCATATGATCAAAATTGAGCAAGATATGTATTGGAGAAGTTGGGAAATATTTGTGAATTTGCAAAAGTCAACTTTGCTCAAAACACTTTGTTTTTGCTAATGGGCCTCAAATTTCTTCTTGAAACTTTATCCAAGGCCTATGCACGACCCATCAAGCCTATTTGAATTTGTTTTCTTATTTTTATTAATTAATTGAATTTTTAAATTGATTTTAATTCATTTAATAAATTTAAATTGTAGGAAATTCAAAGATATGATTTTTTCAATCTTTTGTGAAGCAAACAAGCTCAATATATGCTGGCAAATTCGTGTGCACATCAAGGGGACAAAAATCTCCAAGTTTGGCAAGTTTTTCCAATAAAAAAGATTGAAAAATATTTGATTTTCAATCAAATATACAAACATCAATTCCATGGATTTCTTGGCCAAGATTTAACCTAATTCCATTCTACTATAAGTATGCAAGTCAACCCTAATGCATTGAACGTGAATTTACTGCAAGAAAGCCATAACCACTTTAAAAAAAACTCAAGAAATTTGAAAACTGATTTCCATATTCTAGCACGATTCAAAGACTTTTATTGTTTCTAATACATTGCAGGGGTTCCCAGAGACGTATTGCAATCAGAACCAAGTGCTAAAGCTCAAGGAATACTCAAGAATAGAACCACGGTTTGCTTGATTTTTTTCAGAATCGTAACTCATATTTCATGCATAATTAACATGTTCTAATCATTGTTTTGTATTGTTAGAACTCATATAAAGCTAATGGTATTAGTTAATTGCATTATAATGCCCAGAATCACAAGTTACCATTGAAGAATTCTAGGATTCTTGAGTTCCCAAATTGGGGCTTTACAGTCCAGGAAAAATTAGCACCTCTAATGCATATGGTTGGAATCGTCAAGGCCAGACGAACATAAAGCTACCATCGCGAAATATTTATATAGCCTGTAGGGCTATTCGCTATTTTTCCTCATGATGTTTTGTGGGGGTTAAAAAACCCCGCTATCTAATGTTATTTTGCAGGGAACGCACGAGGAAGATGAATACGTGTTAGCTTCTGAATGGACAATTCAAAATATGCGCGTTTTTGTTTGTTGTTCAGCATATTGCTTATTTTCCATATATTACTTTTACTTATCATTATACTAACAAAGCGTGCAAGTTGGTGTAGTGGAGGACGTGCTGGCATGTAACCATTGGGACATGGGTTCGATTCCCAGGTCCCCCAAAATAATTGTTTCATATTTTTCTTCATGTAATTACATACAGGTCTCCAAAAGCGTTCCACCATACGCTTCTCATCTCAGCATGCCAAGTGGCCACAAGCTTGGATCTAAAGGTCAGGATTAAATGATCATGGTACTCCCTGGTCAAAGCAAGCGTGGATGATCTCCAAAAGTCCAAAAAGGCTTGTGTGTTAATGGGCTAGAATTTCCAAACAAACCTTCAAAAAGGCCCAGCACCCCCTGGTTTCTTTATTCTTTTCTTTTTCAATTTCTATTTAATTCTTTTAATTATTATTATTATTATTTAATTAACATAACTAATTATTTTTATAATAAATTCTGAAAACTAATATTATTATTATTATTATTTATTAAATTCACTATTAATTATTATTTTGTAAATAAATGCTAACAAAATTGATTTGGTCTTTTAATTAGGTTAACTTTAATCTTTTTTACAATAAATAAAATCAACATAGAATTAGGGTTTTTCTTTTGACAATTTTAATTCTTTTCTTTTATTTTATTTTCATTAAAAAACATAAAAAATACTTTTATGTAATTAATTAATTAATTAGGTTTAATTTAATGCAAAAAAGACCAAAATTCATTCTTTTCTCAAAAAAGGGCCAAAACCCTAAGAACTTTTCCCGACTCAATTTCTATTCGCGCGTATTAATTTTTTATTATATTTATGTATTTGCTCCGAGAATGTAATAGCAGAATTAGGACCCTTTTTATCGCTTTCTTTATTTTCTCGCAATTTATCTTTTCAAGGGTTATGTTTTTGGCGATGTAAATACCCGACGCCTTGTAATAGCGTAGATTTACTTTCCGCAATTTACTTTCCGCAAATTATTAACTGTTAATTATGCATGACAAGACTTGCCTGAAAATTAAAATCAATCGTAGCTCACAATAACATGTACAAGATAACTTAACATGAAACCCGACACACATGCACATGCCACTCCTAGGGTACGCCTCACTTGGTTGCCTCGACGTGGTCATTGAGTATAGGGTGTTTTAGAGGTCGCCCTCCTGTCTAAAGATCCAAGTTGCCTCGAAACGGTTGCCTCGGATAAAAAGGATCTAGGACATTAGGGTTACCGCTAAGGCGTCCTACTATTGCTTTGGTGACCACACATGTCCCTATAATCGAATTGACCCGAATAACTCCAACGACGGTGCTACCTACTTCTCAATAGTGGGATAGTACTGTCTAAAGGACATTTACACAGCTTAATTCCTTTTGAGTAGGTAGATTTCTCCTGGGTACTTGCGCTTTCAAAGCAACAAAAATACTTTTTGCACTTACACTTTCAAACAAAAGTTTTCAAACAAACACTTCATACACTCTTGAGGACTGATACAAGAGTTACCTAGAAGTTTTCAAACTAAACTTTTTCAAAACCCACAAACACAAGAAAAGCAAACATTTTTGAAAACATAGTGAGCAAGTACCTAAGAGCCCGTGGATAACCACGGATAGAAAGGGTGCTAACACCTTCCCTTTCTATAATCTACCTCCCGAACCGAGAAACATCTCGAAAAGGAATTTTTTTGTGCTTTTGTCCTTTCCTTGTTGGAGAAAATAAAAGACGGTGGCGACTCTTGCTTACCGCGACATTTCGCGAACCAGCATTCCAAAACAGTCAGTTCTATTTCCACCGATCACACATACCATGGCCCATTTTTGAAGGCAACAAGTAGATTGTAACCCTAGGGGTGCAAGTGTGTATTGTGTTTGATTTTCATGCATTTTTGTCTTTGATTAGGTCAAACTATTTGTTGATTTTAATTTTGCATACAAACCCTAGTTCTCTAATCCTGGCATAATTGAAAGCGTAAAGTGCGAGAATTTAAAGTTCTAAGCTATTACAACATGATTATGGGGATGGGGGTACAATTTTGAATGGGGGGTATTTGACAAGAAATATATACCCTAGATTACTATTACATCCAAATTGAATTACAATGCATAAACATTTAAATGTACAATATTTAAATAAGCAAAATAAATAAATATTAAATAAAATGTATTATGTAAAAAAAGAATTTGTGTTTGTTTATGTATGCAAAAGTATTTTTAATGTAAAAAAGTATAAACAAATAAATAAAAGATTTATTTAATTGTTTAAGGGATGAAACCCTAATTTCTTTAAGAGAACAAATATTATATATTATTTATATACAAAAATATATTAATATGTATAAAAAATGAAATATACTTAAAAAAGGTATTTTTTTTTTAGTATAAATAATAATAAAAATAAAAATGTAATATTTTTGTATTTTTATTCTAAGTATTTAATAAAATAAAAGTATATATGTTTATTATGTGTATATTAATCAAATTAAATATGTACAAAACAAAATAAAATATGTACAAAAATAAAATATATTCAAGAAAATATTTTTAATATAAATAAAAGTAAAGAACAAAAATAAAAGTATAAAATGTAAATATTTTTCAAGTCTTAATAATATAAAAGAAAATTTAAATACTTTTAATGTTAGAAAAAATTAGAATAAAATGCCAAATAAATTAAAAATTTTATGAAAATATTTTTTGAGCATTTATTATATTTGGAAATAAAATAACAAAGTCAGAAAAGAAAACAAAAATTCAAAAATGCAAAAATATAAGAAATTGGGCCAGGGTGTGTGAAACTGATGGGAGGTGTTAGAAGCAAGCAGACCAAGCCCAGCCCAAGCCAACTTCATCTTCTTCCTCCAGACTAAAACACGCGCGCCTGTTGTACAATCTTGAACATCCTGGAAACGTGATATTTTGTCAAAACTCACAACATCAAACTTGTAGAGAATTTCAATATGATTCTAACCATATAAAGCATTAATCCTAACTCTCAAAGACCAGAGAGAATTTCTCTGGCCCTAAAATCTGACCTAGTTTTTTCAGCATGTTCATGGATGAAATTATCCTAGCACACTTAATATAAATGAAAACTGAGCATATGTACAGCTTCATGACATTGAATACTACATTTTTCATTCACAAAACTAAGGCTAAATGTTCCTAAATAGAGAGATAGAAAGTGATGAAAAACTTGTTTCAGTTGGATTCGTGTAGGGCAATGCAGTGCTTCTCAACAAGTTTTGAGGTGTCTGGTAGCTTGCCTGAACTTCACTTGATCTTTTCCAATAACTAGCTTGCCTTGAATGTCCCTGAATCAGCCTCTAGAACTCAACCTGCACAAGCTTGAAATGAAAATGGTGAACAATGTAAATGGAGTTACAGTTTGTAATGGAGGTTTGGGATAGCTTGGATAAGTTGAATGGAAGGTGTTTGAAGCAAAAAGGAGAAAAAGGCACGAGCCAAATGAGTTGTGGCACTCAAGTTGCAGCACCTGCCCTGTTTTACCAAAAGAATGTGATTTCTGGCTATGGGAGGTTTTGGGGCTCAAGCATTCGTGTTTATGGCTCAAAGGGTTGTGTGAAATATGTTTGCAATGTTTGTGTAAGCTAACAATGGCTGGTTCTCAAGTTGGCAAGTGTTTAGATAATTTCTTGTTTTTTAAGCAAGAATGTGTAAGTTCTCTATACAGGCCTGTACAAGCCATCTAATATGCTGCACACAATCCTCTTGGTTGCTGGAATTTGTGGATTTTAATTGGCTTATGAGATCTTGGCCCTATGCTTCAAAGATCATGTTTTGACATAAAGCATACCTTTTCCAAAATAGAAATGTACCTTTTTCTAATTAAGGCTTAGTTTTGTGTACAATGCCCAAATGGCCAAAGTTAGGAAAAATGTGGGACAAAGTTAGGAAAAATTAAAAAAATTTCATAACTTAGAAAAATTCTAAGTTATGAAAATTTTCAATTTCAAACCCTAATTTGCAATTTTGGGTTTCTTGATGAACAAGTTTCATAATTTGACATATCTTGATGAAAAATGACCCTTGGCACTTGATTTTGACCAAAAATTCAAAGTTTGACTTTTCAGTGTATAGTCAAATTTTGATCAGTTGACTGAAAAATTCATCTGTCAATCCCATGCATTTGAGATCTTTTGAACTTGTTGAATATGTCAAGATGATGCCATTTATTCCTTGAGTCCATGGTTGAGCTTTATTTGCCATTGGCTAGGTCAAAAAGCCAGAAATTGCCTTTGTACAGTCAAAACCCTAAAAATGACCATTTTGCCCTTTCGGTGATTTGATCAAATTTCTTGTGGAGTTATGGTCCAAACTTGATCAAATGGTTCATATGAGTTCACAATGTTGATGTGGGTCAAAATTCATGAGGTTTGACTGTAAATTGGCCACAGTTGACTTTTTCCCCATTACAGCTGATTTCTAGGTCAACTGTCCAATTGATTGGGCAAAAATTTGATTCAAGGCTTGAAACTTGGTGTTGTACACAAAAATTTGCCCTCCCATGTTTTCAAAGGTCTTCCCTTACATGGTTGGTCATAAACCATGGCCTAAGAAAAATAAATTTTTTGAAGATATACAAAGTGTCTTTCGATCAAGCTCTGGTTCACCAGCCTTCGATTGGGTACTTGACACTCTTCGATCAGGTTTTGGTTCACCAGTCTTCGATTGGGCATTTGGCACTCTTCGATCAGGCTCTGATTAGTAAGCTTCTATTGGGTGCTTGGAACTCTTCGATCAAGCCTTGGTGTGCAAGTCTTTGATTGAGCGTTGGACCCTCCTTCGATCAAGCCAATGTCACAATGCTTCGACTATGCACTAGCTATTTCAGGTTTACCTTTGACTCACCAGGCAAGAAGCTCATTCGAAGAACATGTAAATGACTCATTCGAAGAAGCACTCAGAAGGCCTGTTCGATAGGTACATAAGAAGTCCATTCGAAAGAGGCAACTCAAGTCCATTCGAAGGAGGCAACACAAGACCCTTCGATTAGCATGAACAAGACCTTTCGATTGGCCTGTTAATAGTGTCATTCGATTGAAGTTTCAATTAGTACCTTTCGAATGGTATATGGATAAATGCCCTTCGAATGGCATTTCAATGCATGAGCTTCTCTTAATCTAAGATGCTTTGATGAAGAAAGTTCTAGCCACTTCGAATCAGAACTTAGACTCATCACAAGGCCAAGGGCTGGTCAAAGTTTGCTAATAGGGAATGTTCTAAACAGATTCGAATTGGACTTTGAAGCTGGAAAAGAAGGCAGATTCGAAGGAAGGAAGTAGGCTGGCTTGATTAAGCAATAACACATATCCTAACCTGTCCAGAATACCCAAAGTTCACAATGGCAGGTGACCCTTGCAAGAATGCAATCAAAGCAGAGGAAGTCTCAATCGAAGGGGCTGTGACTAGAATAATTCGAATTGGACTTTGGAGCAATCGAAGAGAGCAAATTCGAAGGGGCAAGTCATTTTTCGATTTCCATCAAATTGGAGGCCCAAACAACTCAACAGGCTGGCAGAAACGCATGATTGAATCAAATTTGGCAAGTTTTCATAAAAATCAAATCAAATCTTTCCACCATAATGGACCCAGATTTGATACACATTTGTTGACCTAATTTCTTTGCCTATATAAACCTATTGTTCATAAACAAATGGGACACAAAAAAAGACATACAAAAAACTCTACAGAAACGACGCCCCCAACCTTGAAAAAAATTTTGAACCGTGAGAGATCAAAAACAACCTTGGAGGCAGATTCCGACCCAGAGCAAGACGCAACTCTCTTGCCATCAACCTCCTGAAGCGAGGCCAATCAAAAACTAAGATTTTCATCATCCAAATCACACTGTAAGTGTTCTAAAAAATACCTCTGAACATGAAATTGAAAACGTCCATGCTTGCATCTTTTCTTTAAAATATTGACATATTTGTGATTGTTATTGGATTTAGAATGTTTTGGCATTGTCCAATTTAATTTTCATGACTTCTAACCCCATATATAAGATCTAGGGTCCCTGTTCTTGTTTTTAGGCGTTTCTTGTGCAGGGTAAATTGAGACAAACAATAGCCATAGGAATGATGAGGAGGGCGAGACGAACACATCTGTGTTCTTGAATAGTGTTTTCATGGCCTGGAGTGATTTTTAACCCTCCCACGAAACTTCCTGCAGAATGAAATCTGCAGATAAACGAATTAGGCCATTGTGAGGAAGATGATAACGTGGCTGGGCGTGATTGGTTCGTTTGAACCAATCGCGCGTCTTTTTATTTTGCCAGGAATAATTATTGTTTGTATATAATGTTTATGTTCTATTTAATTAACGAATGAAGCAAATTGGAAGAGTTGGCAAGCACGCTATGGCAAAACCTCCTGGGACCTGGGTTCGAATCCCAGGTTCCCCAAACATTATTTGATTTTGTTCCTCAGGTATTCACGTGTAATGCTCCAGGCGTGGGCTACCATATACCCCCAGATCTCAAACGCTACGTGGCTTGCCAATCAGATCCAATGGCCAGGCTAGAGTCTTCATCATGTTCTCCAGTCAACAAGCATCCATGGGAATCCAAAAGGTCCAACGAGGCTGAAGCTTGATGGGCCTAAAAATTGCAACTCAAACACCTTCTTCAGGCCCAACACCCCCCTCCCCTTGAGTTTGTTTTGTTTATTTTTCTTTTCATTATTTTCTATTTTATTATTGTTAGTATTTTAACCAATTAATTAACAAACTAACCTTTTTTTCATAAAAAATCAGGAAACACAAAAATAATGTTTATTAACTTCACTATTTCACTTTTTTAAATAAACCATTAATCAATTAATTTAGTCTTTTTTTTATTAGGTTTAATCTTAACAGTTTTTACAATAAATTAAAATTAACTTAGACTTAGGTTTTTTTTTATATTATTTCTGATTTTTATTTCCTTAACCAAAATAAAAAACTCAAAAAACATTTTATTTTTAATTAATTCCATTATTAATCTATACCAAATTTTTAATTCAAAAAAAGGGACCAAAAACATGCTTTATTTGAAAAAACCTTTTTCTCGCGCGTATTATTTATATTATTGTAATTGCTCTGATGATGTAATAGCTTTAACTTAGGATTTATTTACCGCTTTTATTTATTTTTCCGCATTTATTTTCAAGGGTTTGTTTTTGGCGATGTAAATACCTGACGCCTTGTAATAGCTTAGTTTTATTTTCCGCAACCATTAACTGATAGATGTATGCTAACTAGGCTATGCATGACAAGATCTATCTTAAATTAAAATCAACCGTAGCTCACCATTAACATGTACAAAGATAACATAACTGCAAATTGACACACTCGCACATGCCACTCTTAGGGTACGCCTCACTTGGTTGCCTCGAACGTGGTCATTGAGTATCAGATGTTTTAGGGGTCGCCCTCCTGTCTAAAGATCAAAGTTGCCTCGAAACGGTTGCCTCGAATAAAAAACGATCTAAGACATTAGGGTTACTACTAAGGTGTCCTAACGTTGCTTTAGTGACCACACGTCCCTAAAATCGAATTGACCCGAAAACTCCAACGACGATGCTACCTACTCCTTCATAGTGGGATAGAACTGTCTAAAGGGACATTTACACAGTTTAATTCCTTTTGAGTAGGTAGAGGTTCTTAGGTACTTTCTCTTTCAAAACAAAGACAAATTTTTCACACTCACACTTTTCAAACAAAGTTTTCCAAAAAAAACACTTCATACACTCTTGAGGACAGAAACAATAGTTAAATTGAAGTTTCAAACAAAACTCTTTTCAAAAACCCACAAACACAAAGAAAAGCGAACTTTTGAAAACACAGTGAGCAAGTACCTAAGAGCCCGTGGATAACCACGGATAGAAGGGGTGCTTGTAGCGATAAAAATGTAGCGGGGTAAGTCGGAGATCGAATTATTGATTAATTCGTCTCACAAAAGCAAGAGTCGCCACCGCGCTTTATTGTTTCCAAGGGAAAAGGGAAAAGAGCGAAATAAAACCCTAAATATGCAATGTAAATAATACCTTTTAAAAGTAATAAAAATACAAGGCGTTTTTGAAAAGAGATCTATGGTTCGGGGGTTGGTTATACAGTGGGAAGGTATTAGCACCCAATGTATCTATAGTACTCTATAGGAACCTTTTGAAATATCTGTTTATTAAAATTATTCGTTTGATTGAAAAATAAATTGTTTTGGCCGAAAAAGGGGTACGGACGGGTTTTTGAAGAGACGACGATCTAATGTCGAAGTTTTTGCTTAAAAGGTATAAGTTTTGAAAAGATTGAATATTTGAGGAAAAATTATCCTAAGTTTTAATGAAATGCGAATGTTCGCGTGATTGGATTTGAGGACATGAAGTCAACAAATTTAATCGTTTTTCCCTTGGATTTAGACGTAAACAGAATAATCATGTAAATATGAAAGGATTAAATAGAAAAATCATGCGGATAATGATATATAACAATTAAATAAAAGACTAAGTGTGTGAACGTGCATTTTTATGATTTTTGTTTAATATTAGGGAAAAGCAAATGTTTTAATAGTTTTCATTTTTTACGCATTTTTAATATAGACAAAGCATGAGAATTAATTAAGGAAAATAAAAATGTTTTTTAAGTTTTTTTTTAAGTTTTCTATTTTTTTTAATATATTTTTTAGAGTTCTATATAAGGCATTATTTTATTAATTACTAAATTAAAACTTAAAAGGTTATTAACTTAAATCTAATTAAAAGAAATACTAAAAATTATTAAATTAGTCCTAAAGTTAACTTAATAAAATGATCAAATTATTAAAATGTTTTAATTAAATACATCTCTTATTATCTAGACTAATAAAGTTCTAAAAGAAAAAACTAAAGGAAAAAATAGAAAAAGATATATGGAAAAAAAAGGATGATAAATAATTATGGGCTAAAGGTCTAAAGGGCCCAAATCAAAACTGAAGACAGGGGGGGTGCATAAGCAGCTTCGTTGGGCTTAGGCAAGCAGGGTCAAGTCCAATGCTCATTTCATAATTTTCTTGTTTTAGGGTTAAACGCGCTTGGTTCAATTGAATTAGGGATTAGGTTTTGGTTTAACAGCGACGGCGCCATTCTTCATCCTTGTGCGTTCTCCTTCGTTTTCATCTTCTTCGCTGTGAGCTTCTGAATTCGCCCTTTATCCATGGCCACCAGTACCTCCACTTCTTCTTCCCTCCAGCAAAAGCGTTATGGCAGTCGATTCAAGGTAATAATTCAACGTTTTTATCTCGTTTTGGATCTCAAAAGGGTTTTGTTACGATTGTTACGATCTTTGCATGTTTATGATCTTTGATTCTGTTTTGATTCTAACTCCGTTTTATTATGTTATTTGAGGGATTTTGGAAGATAGAGAAAGAGCAATGTTACCTTTGGAGACGGAGGAGGAGGTTGGGGCGAGCTAGGAGGCCAAGGCAAAGGGGAAACGCGCGATGCTTGCTAGCTACTTGACCCTGGTACTCTGTATTTGTATCTTTCTTCTTCTTCCTTTGGTTCACCTCTGTATGCTTCAATGTTGCCTTGATGATATGATCTGAGGTTTTGGGCGTATATGATTCTTTTCCTCTTTTCTCCTATCTGTTGCTTTGAACGCTTGAATGCTACTGTTGAAAAAAATATTTTTGACTAGTTTCTTCTTCTCTTTCTGGCCTTGTTACTGTATGTTTTGCTGGGTTGCCTTCAGTTGCCTTTCATTACGCCTGTGATGATGTATTCTGAGGCTTGGTATTGGACATTGGTTTTGATTTTTGGTGATACAGGTTTGTGGTTTTAGACCATATGGTTCTGATATGGTTTATGCTTAGCGTCTGGTTTAGGCCAAGATTTGTGTTTTACAGGTTATGGAATAAGTTGATATGGTTTAGGAGATAGCAGGTTAATGGTTTTTAGGCCATATGGTATGATGGTTGTGAAAATGGTTGTGGTAGCAGGTTTGAAATGGTTCTGATATGGTTTGGTGGTATTATGCAGGTTAATGGATTAGGCCATATTTGTGATGGTTTTGAAAATGGTAGGTTTTGAACTGGTTATGGTGTTTGTTGGTTTGGAATGGTTTAACATGTTGGTTTGTATGGTGTATGCTGGTTCTACTGGTTTTTGCAGTAGGCTATGGTTTTACTGGTTTTTATGCAGTAGGAATGGTTTGAAATGGTTAAGGTAGGCTGGACAGTTTTTTGGTTATGCTTGGAGTGGTTTTGATTTTGACAAGGTTTTTCTTGAATGCAGGTGGTATCTTTTGCTTTTTGCTGTAGTTTGAATTTTTTTGAACGCTTTAGGCAGGTTTTTTTTACTCTCTTCTTTTTGAAAGGGGTTTGTTGTTATAACAGCTTGCTTGGCCTTGTTTACGTTATAGGCTTAGGTTTGAATATTTTACAATATTCTCTTGGCCTTCTGCACATCTGCTTCATATGGTTTGTTTGTATTCCTTTTTTATGCTTTCTTTTCCTTACTGCAATACTGCTGATTTGTTTTGTATCTCTTCCTGCCTAAATCAAAACCTGCAAAACCATACTTCTATCTCTCTTCTCTCTCCTCAATGCAATTTTGACATAAAAATGATATGTTATGCATTTGTTCTGAAAAAGCACTCCTGCTGGAAAATGATGTAAATGGAAAGATTTTCATGCTTGCATATTGATTTTAAACTGCACACTTCTTTGTCTACTGCATGGAAGCCTAAGTTTTTTACTTCTTCCTATATTGCATGGCATGTTCACGTTGGCTTTCTTGCATATGTAACTTGCATATGCTGTTGCTATGCATATGATGTTAATTTTGTATGCTATTTTGACAAACAATTGACTTGATGCATATGCTGTTTGAAATATGTAGTGGACTTTTTGAAAATGCAATTGATTTTAATTATGCAGTTTTGAAAACAAAAATGAATTTGTGCATTTTTTAAAATTGTGCATTCATTTTGAAAATAAAAATCCATCCCTTTTTGTGAACCGGGAGAAATCCCGCGATTTGCAAAAAGGGTAAAAACTGATTCCAGCCGTTTGCTTTTAATGATGAACACTAAAAAATAATTTTTTGCTTTTAATTATTTATTTATTTCTAACTTTTCTTTTAATTGTTTTGCAGGTAAAATTAAATGAGCAAACAAAAAGACATTGGATAGAAGATGAAGATTTAGAATTTAGGCAAAATTAGAATAGTTTTTTTGTTTTACTTTAAGCCTTTTATATAATTGTTATTGTAAATATTTTGTAAATAATACAATATTTAAATAACAATTGTAATAATTAGAATAAAGTAAATAAAATTCCAATATTTTACCAATTAATTCTTTCTTCTTTCCAATTATTTATTTATCGTTTATAATTCTTTAAATTATATAGTAATTAAAAATCAATTTCAATTACTTAAATTCAGAATAACAAACAAATAAATAAACATCATTGATCAATTAGTAACTTCAATTATTTACTTCATTATTTTTAATTCTTCTAAATTATAATAACTGAAAATAAAATTTCAATTATTTAAACTTAGAACAATAAATTATTAAATAAACATTGCTTGATCAATTAATAAACCTCTTTTCAAATGTTTATTTCATTATTCATAAATCTTTAAATTATATAATAACCGAAAATAGATTCCAATTATTTAAATTTAAGATAATAAATAATTAATAAACATTGTTTGATCATTGATCGATTAATAAATTCAGCATTCAAAATAAACAGCTCTCGACCTGAAAAAGTTATGAATTTTAAACCGCTTTGAAAAATTTATAAAAAATAGGTCAAAACACTTGCAACGTAATGATGCAGATGGGAGATGGTATCTTAGGTCAAAATTTGGGGTACAACAGCTGCCCCTATTTAAGTTTCTTCTATCCGGAGATATGAAGATTAAAATCTTCGTTTCGACGAGATTGAAGGTACTTAAATACATAATACGCAAATTTTTACCCTAAGATACCGCCATTATGCTTGATATGAATGTAGTAATTGAATTCACAGAGAAAGATATCGTACGAAACAAGGCAATGCTGGAGAAATCAAACACCAACAAAACACAGAGACATGGATTATACACTACTGGGGAAACGAGCTACCGACTTCAAACGACAGACTCTTGACAGCGAATAAAATCGAGGGAATACGACCTCTGACCCTAAAAAAGAAGGCATCTTGCATAGGCCATAAAACAGATTATTGACCCAAAACAGTGAGTTCACCACTCAAGGTCGAAGATAGACAGAAAGTATCAAATTTGCTGGCGATGTATTACCGACTTCTGAAGGTAATGATTCATGACAAGCTTCTCTGCGAGATTTCCCGAGATATACTCATTAATGCTGAGATAATAATAAGATTGTAGATACGCAAGTCGCTCAAATAAAGAAGCTGCCACTTGCCGTATCCCAAAATATTATGACATACAATCTACTCAAATAAAGAGGCTGCCACTTGCTGTTGTCCAGAAAATACCAATAACATGCAAGCTGCTCAAATAAAGAGGCTTCCACTTGCTGTCGTCCAAAGAAAATACCAATAACATACAAGCTGCTCAAATAAAGAAGCTGCCGCTTGCTGTATTCCAGAAAAATAATAACGTACAAGTTGCTCGTGAAGAGCTGTCGCTTGTCGTTTTCCGAAAATAATAATAACGCACAAGTTATTTATGAAGAGCTTCCGCTTGTCGTTTTCCAATAATAATAATAACACACAAGTTGCTCATGAAGAGCTGCCGCTTGTCGTTTTCCAAAAAATAATAACGCACAAGTTGCTCGTGAAGAGCTGCCGCTTGTCGTTTTCCGAAAAATAATAACGCACAAGTTGCTCGTGAAGAGCTGCCCCTTATCGTTTTCCAATGTCTATAACGTAGAAGTTGTTCGTGAAGAGCTTCCGCTTGTCGTTTTCCAACGATGATAATATACGTACAAGTTGCTCGTGAAGAGCTGCCACTTGTAGTTTTCCGAAAATAATAATAACGCACAAGTTGCTCGTGAAGAGCTGCCGCTTGTCGTTTTTCCGAAAATAACTCAGAAAGAAGTGGTGATGACACTGGCAGAGAATAAAATCTTCGTCAAAGAGAATCACGAATCAATCCTTCCCGATGAGATCACATACTTAAACGTGCAAAATAAATGCACCATCCGTCTAGGTCGCGATTTCACTGGGAAAAATCATGAAATAGCCTACGCAAGAGACAACAACTTCATCCAGGAATAACTAGAGAGAAAACATTCAAACAAGACTCTACCCAATGAGAAAGCAATTCGATTGGGGAATTCATCCTATCCAGAAATGGACAAGGTGAGCTAAATCAAAAATCATCCATGAGGATTAGCTCAGTTGGCGAATTTAGAAAGGAAGCACATTTTCTGCCTAAGCTAACCTTCTACTTGGAAAGAAACATGTACGTTATTTGAATAAATAAAGTACAACCCAAAAATCGATGGCAAATGTGAATATGTATGCGTGATATGAGTGTAAATGAATAAATGATTGTTATGCTGACAAAACAAACAGATGGAATATCCTGAAGACGATAAGATGTCACAGCATAATAGGTACTCGGCCAATCCTAAAAAAACGGAAAATAACTGGAACTGGAACCCCAAAGCAACGTCAGAGCGTATCACGCTACAAGGCTCGAATCTTCTGGGGAGAAAAGTATTCAAATCCAATCTTACAATACCAATAGACCACTGGCAAGAGACAAAGCGTACCACACTTCAAAAACCTCCCAAACAAAGCTAACTGAAACAAATCTTAACTGGAACAACTGGGGAGTCACCAAACTTAGTACCACCAGAAACACAAGCTTACACAACCAACACCTCAATGACGATTTTGAAACGAAACATGCTCATCATGCAAGGATAAACTATTGTACTGTTGCATTTCATGGCTTGACCATCTTCGGAACAATTGCTAATATTCCTTTCATTATTTATGACGCATTTTAAAATAAAAATACTTTAAATAACTTTATTTCAAATATTTCCATAAAAATTAAAATTTTGCCCACGAAAGGTAAATGCTCAAATTTCATTAATAAGATGGTAGTTCGCTAACAATGCAACTCCAACGGTTTACAAAAGCTTGGGAAATAGTACATGAAAGGAAAAGGTTACACAAAAACAATGATCGCTATTCTCCCTAACAACTTCGAATTCCAAAATGTGCTCAAATGCCAAGACTGGTCTGACCAAGAGCTTGCCTAAGCCGCCCCTTCGGGTTTTCAACTCTGCAAACTGCCAACTCAAACCTAAGCGAAATACTTCTTGACTGCATCGGCGTTCATGGGACACGGGAGCTCTTCACCGTCCATATTGGTGAGAATCAAAGCACCTCCAGAGAAAACTCTCTTAACGACATATGGTCCCTCATAGTTCGGAGCCCACTTCCCCCTAGAATCAGGTTGGAAAGATAATATCTTCTTGAGCATAAGGTCACCTTCTCTGAACTCGCGTGGTCGAACCTTCTTATCAAAAGCCTTCTTTATTCTCTGCTGATATAATTGACCGTGACACAAAGCTGTCAATCTCTTCTCTTCAATTAAATTCAACTGATCATATCTACTTTGACACCATTTGGCCTCAGAAAGTTTGGCTTCCATCAGCACTCTAAGAGACGGAATCTCAACCTCCACGGGGAGTACTGCTTCCATACCATAAACTAGGGAAAATGGGGTTGCGCCTGTTGAAGTTCGAACTGAAGTACGGTACCCGTGCAGAGCAAACGGAAGCATTTCATGCCAATCTTTATAAGTTACCACCATCTTCTGGACAATGTTTTTGATGTTCTTGTTAGCAGCTTCAACAGCCCCATTCATCTTCGGTCTGTAAGGAGAAGAATTATGATGTTCGATCTTGAACTCTTCACAAAGCTCTCTCATCATCTTGTTATTCAAATTCGAACCATTATCAGTGATTATCTTGCTTGGGATGCCGTATCGACAAATGATCTGATTCTTGATAAATCTGACTACCACCTGTCTGGTTACATTAGCATAAGATGCTTCTTCCACCCATTTAGTAAAATAATCGATCGCTACCAAGATGAAACGATGACCATTTGAAGCTTTAGGTTCAATCATTCCAATCATATCAATGCCCCACATAGAGAAAGGCCAAGGTGAAGAGATAACGTTGAGGAGGGTCGGCGGCACGTGCATCCTGTCCGCATAAATCTGGCATTTATGACATTTCTTCACATATTTGCAGCAATCAGATTCCATTGTCATCCAATAGTAACCAGCTCTCAACATCTTTCTAGCCATTGCATGTCCGTTGGCATGAGTGCCAAAGGATCCTTCATGTACTTCTTGCATCAGCATGTCTGCTTCACGTCTGTCTACACATCTGAGCAAGACCATGTCATAATTCCTTTTATACAATACCTCTTCATTGAGGAAGAAACTGCTTGCTAATCTTCTCAACGTCTTCCTATCTTTATTGGATGCCCCAGGCGGATACTCTTGAGTTTGAAGAACACGTTTAATGTCATAGAACCACGGTTTGTCGTCGGTAACCTCTTCTACTGAGAACACATGAGCAGGTCTATCGAGGCGCATAACCCGGATTGTAGGCACATCGTTCCAACCATTCACTTGAAACATTGAAGACAAAGTAGCTAAAGCATCAGCCATCTGGTTCTCGTCTCTAGGGATATGATGTAATTCCACTTTGTTGAAGAAGGTTAACAATCTTCTAGCATAGTCTCTGTAAGGGATCAAACCAGGATGACGAGTCTCCCATTCTCCTTTGATTTGATTAATCACCAATGCCGAATCTCCATAAATATCAAGAATCTTAATCCTCAGATCCACTGCTTCTTCGAGACCCATAATACATGCCTCATATTCCGCCATGTTGTTCGTGCAGTCAAACTTCAATCTCGCCGTGAACGGGATATGAGTACCTCGGGGAGTGACGATGATTGCCCCAATTCCATTTCCATAAGAGTTCACAGCTCCGTCAAATATCAAACCCCAATGGGATTCAGGATCAGGTCCTTCTTCAGGTAACGGCTCTTCACAATCTTTAGCTTTCAAGTACATAACATCTTCATCTGGGAAATCAAACTTGATGGATTGATAATCGTCAATTGGTTGGTGAGCCAAATGATCGGCTAAAATACTCCCTTTGATTGCTTTCTGAGTGTGATACTCAATGTCATATTCAGATAACAACATCTGCCAACGGGCTATTCTTCCAGATAAGGCGGGCTTCTCAAAGATATACTTGATCGGATCCATTTTGGAGATCAACCAAGTGGTGTGGTTAATCATATACTGGCACAGACGGCGAGCAGCCCAAGCTAAAGCACAACAGGTTTTCTCAAGCAATGAGTACCGAGACTCACAGTCTGTGAATTTCTTACTCAGATAATATACAGCATGTTCCTTTCTTCCAGTCTCATCTTGTTGACCAAGCACACATCCCATGGAATCTTCCAATATAGTCAGGTACATAATCAAAGGTCTTCCTTCCACCGGAGGAATCAAAATGGGAGGTTCAAGCAAATATTCTTTGATGCTATCAAAAGCTCTCTGACAATCTTCTGTCCACACACATCCTTGGTTCTTTCGGAGAAGCTTGAAAATCGGCCCACAGGTAGCAGTCATATGAGATATGAATCTAGAAATATAGTTCAGTCTCCCAAGGAATCCTCTTACTTGTTTTTCCGTCTTGGGTGCGGGCATTTCTCGAATAGCTTTGACTTTATCAGGATCTACCTCAATACCTTTCTGACTGACAATGAACCCCAGAAGTCTTCCAGATCGAACACCAAAAGTGCACTTGTTGGGATTCAGACGGAGTTTATACTTCCTCAAACGTTGGAACAACTTCAACAAGTGTTCCAAATGATCTTCCTCAGTCTGTGATTTGGCAATCATGTCATCCACATACACTTCGATCTCCTTATGCATCATGTCATGGAACAAAGCAGTCATGGCCCTTTGGTATGTCGCACCAGCATTCCTCAAACCAAACGGCATAACCCGATAACAAAAAGTTCCCCAAGGTGTAATGAAAGCTGTCTTCTCCATATCTTCTGGTGCCATCTTGATTTGATTGTAACCAGAGAAACCGTCCATGAAAGAAAAGACTTTGAACTTGGCGGTACTGTCGACCAATACGTCAATGTGAGGTAATGGGAAGTCGTCCTTCGGACTAGCTCTATTCAGATCTCTATAGTCTACACACATCCGAACCTTGCCATCCTTCTTAGCAACAGGCACTATGTTGGCTAACCACTGAGGATAGACCGATGTAACAAGGAAACCTGCATTAATCTGCTTTTGAACTTCCTCTTTGATCTTGTCAGCCATATCGGGACGAGTCCTTCTCAGCTTCTGCTTAATCGGCGGACATTCAGGTCTCAACGGTAAATGATGCTCCACAATATCATTGTCCAAACTCGGCATATCTTGGTAGGACCAAGCAAACACATCAACATACTCTTTGAGAAGCTCCAACATTTTCTCTTTAACTTCCGGGATAAGAAATGCTCCGACTTTAACTTCCTTTCTATCTTCTTCGTCACCCAAATTGACTAACTCTACAGGTTCCTCAAATGGCTGGATAATCTTCTCATCATGCTCAAGCAAACGGGAAATTTCAACAGGAATCTCTTCATCATCCTCTTCTTCGGCTCTGAACACGGGGAATTCAAAGTTGGGAGAGGGCATAGGATCATTGTTTTCGATGGTTAAGTCATGGGTTAATCTGCACATATGATTATGCTTTAATTTAGAAATCGATTTGTGCAAATAAAACAAAAGGTTGTTATATTTCCTATTACTACCAATTAATTTTCATTGCTATTTCCCATAAAAGTGAAAAATAAAACAGTAGTGGATAAAATAACAATTTATTCATTGACGGGAAATACTTGAAACAAAGGGCCCAGACATTTCTCTTTTGCCTTGGGCAGAGCAAAAGGAATTATTTTTCATAGCTCGACACAAAATACTTTTCGCCTTGGGCAGAGCGAATTTTTTCAAAGAAAAACAAAACAAAACATTACTCAGAAATGTGCATAACAATAGGAACATCAACAGCTATCCAGTTTTGGCAAGCCAGTCCAGGCGTCACAAAATCGGGTAAATCCTCCTCGAAATCGTCTTCTATGATAGCATCAACCTCAGGATGTATAAACCCTGCACTTCGGAAAACCTCTTGAATCGGACGAACAACCACCTCCTTCTTGACTCTCGCAGACACGGGACGAAAACCAAGACCTTCCCCAGATTTGTTCTCGGGCAAAGTCAACACCTGGCCCCATCCTTCGGCCGAACCACTTTCCACCACTCATCGCGCATCCTCAAAAGAAGAAATGGATGCCCCTTGCTTCTTCACTGCATTCTTGGCAACAGATAGACCTTGGAACTGGGTTCCAACATCCTCGTCAGCATCAATAAAAGAGAATGATGATAAATGGCTTACCACCATAGCCTGCTCTCCACCGATCATCACTAGCTTCCCATGCCTCACAAACTTCAGTCTCTGATGGAGCGTGGAAGTGACTGCCCCCGCATCATGGATCCATGGACGACCCAATAAGCAACTGTAGGCAGCACGAATATCCATTACTTGGAAAGTGATTTGAAAAGTATGGGGACCAATTACTATAGGAAGATCCACTTCACCAATAACAGTTTTCCTAGAACCATCAAACGCTTTGACAATTACCCCACTGGGTCTCATAGGAGCACCTGGGTATGAGAGCCGAGATAATGTAGTTTTGGGCATTACATTCAACGACGAACCTGTATCCACCAACACACTTGACAAGGTATCATTTCCACAACTTACTGAGATATGCAAAGCCATATTATGGTTTCTCCCCTCCTCCGGGAGTTCTTCATCACTGAAACCAAGATTGTTACACGAAGTAATATTTCCCACAATTCCATCAAATTGGTCAACCGTCACATCATGATCCATGAACGCCTGGTCTAAGACCTTCATCAAAGCTTCTCTATGGGCACCAGAATCTCTCAGTAAAGCAAGCAAAGAAATCTTGGAAGGAGTTTGCAAAAGTTGGTCCACAATCTTATATTCACTTCTCTTGATAAGCTTCAAGATCTCATCATCCTCAGGGCGAGGGATAGGTTCACTGGATCGGCCTATCTCAACCCTTGGTTCAACATTTCTCGCTGGAACTTCTGCCGGTATGGGCCTCCTGACTTGAACTTCTGGTCTCTTCAAAGGTACTGTTGCAAAAACACGTCCACTCCTCGTAACTCTACTCACATCAGCAATGTTAACAAAAGACGGTCTCGTTGGTATAGGGACTTCTACCCCATTCTCAATCATTGTGGCATTATACTTATACGGTACAGCTTGGTCTGAGTTGTAAGGCACAGGACCAGGTGGGTAAATAATCAAAGGATCAACAGGTGCAGTCTGACTATCGTAAACGATCTCTACTGATTCAGGCAAATTGAATTGTGGAATTATAACATTCACTTCATCCTCCGGATCTCTGTCATACGTAATAGTGATAACTCTCTGGTCTAACAACTTCTGAATATCCTCCTTCACCATAGGACAATCAACCTCTCTTGAACAAAACTCACAAACATCATAATCATGCTGATGTCTAACAAAGGCAAGTCTTCTCAAACTCTGATGTAACCTGATCAACGACTCCCTTATGTGTTCAACTTGAAAAACTCGAAACTTCCCCGGACAACCTTCCACCATATTCACTGAAGCTGCCCCATGTCGAGGCAAAGGATTATCTCTAACATTCGGATTAACATCTTTGAAAGACAAGATACCATTCTTAATCAATCTCTGCACGTACGCCTTCAAAGCAAAACAGTTCTCAAGGTTGTGCCCCGGCGACCCTTGATGATATTCACAAAACTGGTCCGCCTTGTACCACGGAGAAGTACTGTTCGGTGCGACAGGAGGAGGCTTTATCGTTATGAGATTCTTTCTGATAAGAGCAGGGAATAATTCAGTATACGTCATAGGAATGGCATCGAACTGCGGTTTTCTGGGTGAACGGTTCTGATTGTTGAATGGATAAGCCTGTTGTCGAGGCTGCTGCTAAAATGGCCGTTGTTGAGTTGGTGGGGTTTGATGAGCTGGGGTCATCAAAGCTGGGCGGACAGCCGGAGTGACTTCCGCAACGTGAGAGTAACCTCTCCTTGGTCTCCCTAGGAATAATGCGCTGACATCCTGCTCTTTTCTTTTCGGGAAAACACTTCCAAACTTCTTAGTACTGCTAGACGGACTTCCTTCTTTAACCAAATGCCCTTCACGAATCCCTTCCTCTAACCGCATGCCCATGCTTACCATTTCGGTGAAGTCACTGGGTGCGCTGGCGATCATTCTTTCATAGTAAAAGGAACCTAAAGTCTTCAAGAATATCTTCGTCATCTCTTTCTCCTCAAGAGGTGGATAGATTTGAGCAGCAATTTCACGCCACCTCTTGGCGTACTCCTTAAAAGATTCTCTGTCTCTTTGCGACATCGCCCGGAGTTGATCCCTGTCCGGTGCCATGTCGACGTTGTACTTATACTGGTGGACAAAAGCTTCGCTAAGATCGTTGAAGTTGCGGATCTGAATACTGTCTAAACCCATATACCACTTTAGAGCAGCACCCGTCAAACTATCTTGAAAATAATGAATCAATAAGTCATGATCATCGGAATACGTAGACATCTTTCTCACGTACATAGTCAAATGACTTCGAGGACACGAATCACCCTTGTATCTTTCAAAGTCTGGTACTTTGAATTTTGCTGGAATCTTGACATTCGGAACTAAACAAAGGTCGTGTGTGTTCTTCCCAAACAAATCCTTCCCCTTTAACGCTCTAAGCTCCTTCTGCATTTCTTGGAACTGATCCTGAAATTCTTCCATTCTATCAAAAAGACCCAAACTCTCAGCAGGCTCGGCAGGATAAATAGGTTCATTCAAGTATGGCACGGAGTGAACCACGGGAGCGACAGTTGTCATTACCGGTTGCGGAAAAGGTGTCACATACAGAATTACCAGCGGCAAGGCAGTTGTCTCTAGTTGAGGAAGAGACAAAGCAGGTTGAAACAAAGGTTGTACGGCAGGTTGATACCCCTCTGGCACAAAATTGTAAGGCATTCCCCATGGAAAACCTTTCGGCATCTGATGTTGAAGCGGAGAGTTGATTTGAGTCACATATGTAGGAACGGTGACAATCTCGGAAACCACTGGAGTTGAAGTCTGAATCTCAGCAACTGTAGTCGATGGCTGATTCTGAACAGCCACCAAACTTTCCACTAACGCAGTTAACTTTTCCATCTCGATACGAAGGGTAGCAACTTCCCCACGAAGCTCATGGTTTTCCTGTTCCAAATCTTCCATTTTCCTCTGACGATTGGCTCGAGTGTCGTATCGGTGAGACAACTTGACAACCTTTGGAGTGGAAAAAGAAACAAGGATAAGACTCTAAAAAAGTGTGAAGTGAAATGTTGAATGATGCATGATGTGCGATGCAAATGATGATTCATTTTAATAGTTTTTCAAGGAACTTCGATAATTTTGCACATATCAATGGTAAAGGAATTTGGAACAACAAAAACTCAATCCATTAATCAAAAAACGGTAAATTACAACTTACAACTTTGGAATAACAAAACAATAAATTACAACTTTGGGATAACAACCCGATAATAAAAGCAGTAAATTACAACTTTGGAACATGAAGCCCATAATAAAGCAGTAAATTACAGCTTTGAAACATGAAGTCCATAATAAAGCAATAAATTATAACTTTGAAACATGAAGTCCATAATAAAGCAATAAATTACAACTTCGAAACATGAAGTCCATAATAAAGCAATAAATTACAACTTCGGAGCATGAAGCCCTTTTACAGAGTTTTACAAAATGACATCAAAAAATAAAACTAAAAGCTAAAGATCACTCAGAATCATCAGATGAAGGACCAAACACCAACTGTAACCGGAGCTTCTTGATCTTCTCTTCATACAAGTCTTCCATCTCTTTCTTCTCAGCTACCAGTCGATCAATGATTTCCTTTTGCGGATTAGGAACAAGAGCAACGCTTACCGAACCTTCCTTCTTTCTCTTCCTTTCACTAGCATACTTCTTCAGTAAAGCATCCTTTTGACGCAGTTTCTCATCGTGATCAACGAACCAGCCGTCTTGAATAAAGAGTAAATCCTCCTTTTCCTTTAGCTGTCGAGTCAGGACTCGATTCTCATATTCAGACATATTATACTTTTCTTTCCAAGCATCTCTCTCGGACTTCATCCTAGCCAGATTTCCTTGGTATTCTCCTATGTTCGCGATAGGGATAACAACAGATGATGATGCAACGGTAGGGAATAAAGGTTTCTCAAGTTTATAGGGCATCTTGAGAGCACAAGCCCTAGCACGGACCCATTGTAGGTAAGGCTCCAAAGAAACGGCACCTCTATGTCCTAACATATCTCTCCCTTTCCTATGGATGTGGCGCCAAGCTCCTTAGATCTCCCTCTTAGCTGCCTGATGATCTTGTCCTTCCTGTAGAAAGAAACCACTCACATGGATGTTGTTTGGCTTATCCCTCATCGGGTACCCAAACTGACGGCGCGCGAGAACAGGGTTATAATTAATTCCACCTCTCGTACCAAGAAGGGGCACGTTAGGAAAAGCGCCACAGCTATCGATGATCTTCACGTCGTAGTAAACTCGATTATACCAATCAATGTCGAAATGAGTGAGAGCCATAATCTTTGGAGCCCAATGCGGCTCCTTCTCGAGATCCCAGAAAACATCAGACCCAGGTAGATGCGAAACATACCACTGATACAGCAACGGTGCACAACAAATAATCATCCCTCCTTGATAAGAATTCCGAAGATGGATGGAGTAGTAAGTATCTCCGAGCAGCATAGGGACCAGATTTCCAATCAAGAAAATTCTGATGGCGTTGATATCCACAAACTTATCAACGTTAGGGAACAAGAATAGACCATAAGCGAGTAAAGCAAAGACGTTTTCAAAGGCAATAGTATCTTTTATCTCAGCGAAATGACGAGCTTTCCTCAAGAAAAACTGCGCAGACAAGCCTCGGATTCCCCCTTTTGTAGTCATGTTCTCCTCTATCTCTGACTTCTTCAAGTGGGTGATGGTCGCTATCTCGTGAGATTTGGGCTCCTCTTCTAATCCATAAAAAGGAACACGGTCGGTGATCGGCAAACCAAGTATGTAGGAATACTCTTCTAAGGTGGGCATCAACTGGTAATCCGGAAAGGTGAAACATCGGTACAAAGGATCATAGAATTGAACCAACGTATTGAGGATGCCTTCCTTCATCTTGCGCTTCATGAGAGGTATAATGGACCCATATTTCTTCTGAAAATACGTCGGGTTCTCGATCTTAGGAATCAAACTCTTCAGTTCTTCAATCTCGGGCTCCTTAAAACTAAAGCTTCGAGTGTTTCTCCTTCCAAATTCCATAATACTTGAGGTGTCTGCAAAAATCATTCTGAAGTTCCTTGAAAAACAAGTTTTTTACAAAAATGTTAATGAATGCATGAATGAATGATAATGCAACAGTTACACACAAGTTTGCAAACATGGGGTTTAAAGGTTCAACGTTCAGCATGGAGTCGAGGGTAAAGCCCACCCCAAGGTATGTACTAATGGTTCAATCACACCTGTAAGACAAGGTTCTAAGAGTTCCCAGAGTCTACATTCCTCCTTCGGATATTACCAACGTCTTGATTACTCAATAATTAGCAATATTCTCAAGAGAAACTCGTCCGAGCGTAGCATCGCGTAACAACTACTTTCGAATTACTCCGTTATAGTCTCCGCGCTACACCTAAAAAGGCCAAGATGGGTTAGGGTTCTACGGTCCTCAACTTCTCGGGCTCCTAGGTCGAAAATAATAATGTCTTCCCGATTACTCGGTAAACAAATATTAAGTTCAAGAGGGCCTTCCATTGAGTGGGGGATCTCATGCCTCCTTCTTCGGGATTACTCCCTCAAAGTTAACATGACTGTACCGCCTGTCCTATTCCTAAGTGTAACTTAGTCCGGGTATAGGACTTGTCCTTTGTAAAAAACCCAAACACCCCAATTTAAACACATAATCAAGCGAATCAAATAATAATAAAACAGATAAAACAAATTAGGCTTAACCCACTTAGGGATGGACCAGCAAGAGGTTAATCTTTCCCCAGCAGAGTCGCCAATTCTGTAGTGATAAAAATGTAGCGGGGTAAGTCGGAGATCGAATTATTGATTAATTCGTCTCACAAAAGCAAGAGTCGCCACCGCGCTTTATTGTTTCCAAGGGAAAAGGGAAAAGAGCGAAATAAAACCCTAAATATGCAATGTAAATAATACCTTTTAAAAGTAATAAAAATACAAGGCGTTTTTGAAAAGAGATCTATGGTTCGGGGGTTGGTTATACAGTGGGAAGGTATTAGCACCCAATGTATCTATAGTACTCTATAGGAACCTTTTGAAATATCTGTTTATTAAAATTATTCGTTTGATTGAAAAATAAATTGTTTTGGTCGAAAAAGGGGTACGGACGGGTTTTTGAAGAGACGACGATCTAATGTCGAAGTTTTTGCTTAAAAGGTATAAGTTTTGAAAAGATTGAATATTTGAGGAAAAATTATCCTAAGTTTTAATGAAATGCGAATGTTCGCGTGATTGGATTTGAGGACATGAAGTCAACAAATTTAATCATTTTTCCCTTGGATTTAGACGTAAACAGAATAATCATGTAAATATGAAAGGATTAAACAGAAAAATTATGCGGATAATGATATATAACAATTAAATAAAAGACTAAGTGTGTGAACGTGCATTTTTATGATTTTTGTTTAATATTAGGGAAAAGCAAATGTTTTAATAGTTTTCATTTTTTACGCATTTTTAATATAGACAAAGCATGAGAATTAATTAAGGAAAATAAAAATGTTTTTTAAGTTTTTTTTTAAGTTTTCTATTTTTTTTTATATATTTTTTAGAGTTCTATATAAGGCATTATTTTATTAATTACTAAATTAAAACTTAAAAGGTTATTAACTTAAATCTAATTAAAAGAAATACTAAAAATTATTAAATTAGTCCTAAAGTTAACTTAATAAAATGATCAAATTATTAAAATGTTTTAATTAAATACATCTCTTATTATTTAGACTAATAAAGTTCTAAAAGAAAAAACTAAAGGAAAAAATAGAAAAAGATATATGGAAAAAAAAGGATGATAAATAATTATGGGCTAAAGGTCTAAAGGGCCCAAATCAAAACTGAAGACAGGGGGGGTGCATAAGCAGCTTCGTTGGGCTTAGGCAAGCAGGGTCAAGTCCAATGCTCATTTCATAATTTTCTTGTTTTAGGGTTAAACGCGCTTGGTTCAATTGAATTAGGGATTAGGTTTTGGTTTAACAGCGACGGCGCCGTTCTTCATCCTTGTGCGTTCTCCTTCGTTTTCATCTTCTTCGCTGTGAGCTTCTGAATTCTCCCTTTATCCATGGCCACCAGTACCTCCACTTCTTCTTCCCTCCAGCGAAAGCGTTATGGCAGTCGATTTAAGGTAATAATTCAACGTTTTTATCTCGTTTTGGATCTCAAAAGGGTTTTGTTACGATTGTTACGATCTTTGCATGTTTATGATCTTTGATTCTGTTTTGATTCTAACTCCGTTTTATTATGTTATTTGAGGGATTTTGGAAGACAGAGAAAGAGCAATGTTACCTTTGGAGACGGAGGAGGAGGTTGGGGCGAGCTAGGAGGCCAAGGCAAAGGGGAAACGTGCGATGCTTGCTAGCTACTTGACCCTGGTACTCTGTATTTGTATCTTTCTTCTTCTTCCTATGGTTCACCTCTGTATGCTTCAATGTTGCCTTGATGATATGATCTGAGGTTTTGGGCGTATATGATTCTTTTCCTCTTTTCTCCTATCTGTTGCTTTGAACGCTTGAATGCTACTGTTGAAAAAAATATTTTTGACTAGTTTCTTCTTCTCTTTCTGGCCTTGTTACTGTATGTTTTGCTGGGTTGCCTTCAGTTGCCTTTCATTACGCCTGTGATGATGTATTCTGAGGCTTGGTATTGGACATTGGTTTTGATTTTTGGTGATACAGGTTTGTGGTTTTAGACCATATGGTTCTGATATGGTTTATGCTTAGCGTCTGGTTTAGGCCAAGATTTGTATTTTACAGGTTATGGAATAAGTTGATATGGTTTAGGAGATAGCAGGTTAATGGTTTTTAGGCCATATGGTATGATGGTTGTGAAAATGGTTGTGGTAGCAGGTTTGAAATGGTTCTGATATGGTTTGGTGGTATTATGCAGGTTAATGGATTAGGCCATATTTGTGATGGTTTTGAAAATGGTGGGTTTTGAACTGGTTATTGTGTTTGTTGGTTTGGAATGGTTTAACATGTTGGTTTGTATGGTGTATGCTGGTTCTACAGGTTTTATCAGTAGGCTATGGTTTTACTGGTTTTTATGCAGTAGGAATGGTTTGAAATGGTTAAGGTAGGCTGGACAGTTTTTTGGTTATGCTTGGAGTGGTTTTGATTTTGACAAGGTTTTTCTTGAATGCAGGTGGTATCTTTTGCTTTTTGCTGTAGTTTGAATTTTTTTGAACGCTTTAGGCAGGTTTTTTTTACTCTCTTCTTTTTGAAAGGGGTTTGTTGTTATAACAGCTTGCTTGGCCTTGTTTACGTTATAGGCTTAGGTTTGAATATTTTACAATATTCTCTTGGCCTTCTGCACATCTGCTTCATATGGTTTGTTTGTATTCCTTTTTTATGCTTTCTTTTCCTTACTGCAATACTGCTGATTTGTTTTGTATCTCTTCCTGCCTAAATCAAAACCTGCAAAACCATACTTCTATCTCTCTTCTCTCTCCTCAATGCAATTTTGACATAAAAATGATATGTTATGCATTTGTTCTGAAAAAGCACTCCTGCTGGAAAATGATGTAAATGGAAAGATTTTCATGCTTGCATATTGATTTTAAACTGCACAGTTCTTTGTCTACTGCATGGGAGCCTAAGTTTTTGACTTCTTCCTATATTGCATGGCATGTTCACGTTGGCTTTCTTGCATATGTAACTTGCATATGCTGTTGCTATGCATATGATGTTAATTTTGTATGCTATTTTGACAAACAATTGACTTGATGCATATGTTGTTTGAAATATGTAGTGGACTTTTTGAAAATGCAATTGATTTTAATTATGCAGTTTTGAAAACAAAAATGAATTTGTGCATTTTTTAAAATTGTGCATTCATTTTGAAAATAAAAATCCATCCCTTTTTGTGAACCGGGAGAAATCCTGCGATTTGCAAAAAGGGTAAAAACTGATTCCAGCCGTTTGCTTTTAATGATGAACACTAAAAAATAATTTTTTGCTTTTAATTATTTATTTATTTCTAACTTTTCTTTTAATTGTTTTGCAGGTAAAATTAAATGAGCAAACAAAAAGACATTGGATAGAAGATGAAGATTTAGAATTTAGGCAAAATTAGAATAGTTTTTTTGTTTTACTTTAAGCCTTTTATATAATTGTTATTGTAAATATTTTGTAAATAATACAATATTTAAATAACAATTGTAATAATTAGAATAAAGTAAATAAAATTCCAATATTTTACCAATTAATTCTTTCTTCTTTCCAATTATTTATTTATCGTTTATAATTCTTTAAATTATATAGTAATTAAAAATCAATTTCAATTACTTAAATTCAGAATAACAAACAAATAAATAAACATCATTGATCAATTAGTAACTTCAATTATTTACTTCATTATTTTTAATTCTTCTAAATTATAATAACTGAAAATAAAATTTCAATTATTTAAACTTAGAATAATAAATAATTAAATAAACATTGCTTGATCAATTAATAAACCTCTTTTCAAATGTTCATTTCATTATTCATAAATCTTTAAATTATATAATAACCGAAAATAGATTCCAATTATTTAAATTTAAGATAATAAATAATTAATAAACATTGTTTGATCATTGATCGATTAATAAATTCAGCGATCAAATAAACAGCTCTCGACCTGAAAAAGTTATGAATTTTAAACCGCTTTGAAAAATTTATAAAAAATAGGTCAAAACACTTGCAATGTAATGATGCAGATGGGAGATGGTATCTTAGGTCAAAATTTGGGGTACAACAGCTGCCCCTATTTAAGTTTCTTTTATCCGGAGATATGAAGATTAAAATCTTCATTTCGACGAGATTGAAGGTACTTAAATACATAATACGCAAATTTTTACCCTAAGATACCGCCATTATGCTTGATATGAATGTAGTAATTGAATTCACAGAGAAAGATATCGTACGAAACAAGGCGATGCTGGAGAAATCAAACACCAACAAAACACAGAGACATGGATTATACACTACTGGGGAAACGAGCTACCGACTTCAAACGACAGACTCTTGACAGCGAATAAAATCGAGGGAATACGACCTCTGACCCTAACAAAGAAGGCATCTTGCATAGGCCATAAAATAGATTATTGACCCAAAACAGTGAGTTCACCACTCAAGGTCGAAGATAGACAGAAAGTATCAAATTTGCTGGCGATGTATTACCGACTTCTGAAGGTAATGATTCATGACAAGCTTCTCTGCGAGATTTCCCAAGATATACTCATTAATGCTGAGATAATAATAAGATTGTAGATACGCAAGTCGCTCAAATAAAGAAGCTGCCACTTGCCGTATCCCAAAATATTATGACATACAAGTTACTCAAATAAAGAGGCTGCCACTTGCTGTTGTCCAGAAAATACCAATAACATACAAGCTGCTCAAATAAAGAGGCTGCCACTTGCTGTCGTCCAAAGAAAATACCAATAACATACAAGCTGCTCAAATAAAGAAGTTGTTGCTTGCTGTATTCCAGAAAAATAATAACATACAAGTTACTCGTGAAGAGTTGCCGCTTGTCGTTTTCCGAAAATAATAATAACGCACAAGTTGTTTATGAAGAGCTGCCGCTTGTCGTTTTCCAATAATAATAATAACGCACAAGTTGCTCATGAAGAGCTGCCGCTTGTCGTTTTCCAAAAAATAATAACGCACAAGTTGCTCGTGAAGAGCTGCCGCTTGTCGTTTTCCGAAAAATAATAACGCACAAGTTGCCCGTGAAGAGCTGCCGCTTGTCATTTTCCGATGTCTATAATGTACAAGTTGTTCGTGAAGAGCTGCCGCTTATCATTTTCCAACAATGATAATATACGTACAAGTTGCTCGTGAAGAGCTGCCGCTTGTAGTTTTCCGAAAATAATAATAACGCACAAGTTGCTCGTGAAGAGCTGCCGCTTGTCGTTTTTCCGAAAATAACTCAGAAAGAAGTGGTGATGACACTGGAAGAGAATAAAATCTTCGTCAAAGAGAATCACGAATCAATCCTTCCCGAGGAGATCACATACTTAAACGTGCAAAATAAATGCACCATCCGTCTAGGTTGCGATTTCACTGGGAAAAATCATGAAATAGCCTACGCAAGAGACAACAACTTCATCCAGGAATAACTAGAGAGAAAACATTCAAACAAGACTCTACCCAATGAGAAAGCAATTCGATTGGGGAATTCATCCTATCCAGAAATGGACAAGGTGAGCTAAATCAAAAATCATCCATGAGGATTAGCTCAGTTGGCGAATTTAGAAAGGAAGCACATTTTCTGCCTAAGTTAACCTTCTACTTGGAAAGAAAGATGTACGTTATTTGAATAAACAAAGTACAACCCAAAAATCGATGGCAAATGTGAATATGTATGTGTGATATGAGTGTAAATGAATAAATGAATGTTATGCTGACAAAACAAACAGATGGAATATCCTGAAGACGATAAGATGTCATAGCATAATAGGTACTCGCCCAATCCTAAAAAAACGGAAAATAACTGGAACTGGAACCCCAAAGCAACGTCAGAGCGTATCACGCTACAAGGCTCGAATCTTCTGGGGAGAAAAGTATTCAAATCCAATCTTACAATACCAATAGACCACTGGCAAGAGACAAAGTGTACCACACTTCAAAAACCTCCCAAACAAAGCTAACTGAAACAAATCTTAACTGGAACAACTGGGGAGTCACCAAACTTAGTACCACCAGAAACACAAGCTTACACAACCAACACCTCAATGACGATTTTGAAACGAAACATGCTCATCATGCAAGGATAAACTATTGTACTGTTGCATTTCATGGCTTGACCATCCTCGGAACAATTGCTAATATTCCTTTCATTATTTATGACGCATTTTAAAATAAAAATACTTTAAATAACTTTATTTCAAATATTTCCATAAAAATTAAAATTTGCCCACGAAAGGTAAATGCTCAAATTTCATTAATAAGATGGTAGTTCGCTAACAATGCGACTCCAACGGTTTACAAAAGCTTGGGAAATAGTACATGAAAGGAAAAGGTTACACAAAAACAATGATCGATATTCTCCCTAACAACTTCGAATTCCAAAATGTGCTCAAATGCCAAGACTGGTCTGACCAAGAGCTTGCCTAAGCCGCCCCTTCGGGTTTTCAACTCTGCAAACTGCCAACTCAAACCTAAGCGAAATACTTCTTGACTGCATCGGCGTTCATGGGACGCGGGAGCTCTTCACCGTCCATATTGGTGAAAATCAAAGCACCTCCAGAGAAAACTCTCTTAACGACATATGGTCCCTCATAGTTCGGAGCCCACTTCCCCCTAGAATCAGGTTGGAAAGATAATATCTTCTTGAGCACAAGGTCACCTTCTCTGAACTCGCGTGGTCGAACCTTCTTATCAAAAGCCTTCTTCATTCTCTGCTGATATAATTAACCGTGACACAAAGCTGTCAATCTCTTCTCTTCAATTAAATTCAACTGATCATATCTACTTTGACACCATTCGGCCTGAGAAAGTTTGGCTTCCATCAGCACTCTCAGAGACGGAATCTCAACCTCCACGGGGAGTACTGCTTCCATACCATAAACTAGGGAAAATGGGGTTGCGCCTGTTGAAGTTCGAACTGAAGTACGGTATCCGTGCAGAGCAAACGGAAGCATTTCATGCCAATATTTATAAGTTACCACCATCTTCTGGACAATCTTTTTGATGTTCTTGTTAGCAGCTTCAACAGCCCCATTCATCTTCAGTCTGTAAGGAGAAGAATTATGATGTTCGATCTTGAACTCTTCACAAAGCTCTCTCATCATCTTGTTATTCAAATTCGAACCATTATCAGTGATGATCTTGCTTGGGATGCCGTATCGACAAATGATCTGATTCTTGATAAATCTGACTACCACATGTCTGGTTACATTAGCATAAGATGCTGCTTCCACCCATTTAGTAAAATAATCGATCGCTACCAAGATGAAACTATGACCATTTGAAGCTTTGGGTTCAATCATTCCAATCATATCAATGCCCCACATAGAGAAAGGCCAAGGTGAAGAGATAACATTGAGGAGGGTCGGCGGCACGTGCATCCTGTCCGCATAAATCTGGCATTTATGACATTTCTTCACATATTTGCAGCAATCAGATTCCATTGACATCCAATAGTAACCAGCTCTCAACATCTTTCTAGCCATTGCATGTCCGTTGGCATGAGTGCCAAAGGATCCTTCATGTACTTCTTGCATCAGCATGTCTACTTCACGTCTGTCTACACATCTGAGCAAGACCATGTCATAATTCCTTTTATACAATACCTCTTCATTGAGGAAGAAACTGCTTGCTAATCTTCTCAACATCTTCCTATCTTTATTAGATTCCCCAGGCGGATACTCTTGAGTTTGAAGAACACGTTTAATGTCATAGAACCACGGTTTGTCGTCGGTAACCTCTTCTACTGAGAACACATGAGTAGGTCTATTGAGGCGCATAACCCAGATTGTAGGCACATCGTTCCAACCATTCACTTGAAACATTGAAGACAAACTAGCTAAAGCATCAGCCATCTGGTTCTCGTCTCTAGGGATATGATGTAATTCCACTTTGTTGAAGAAGGTTAACAATCTTCTAGCATAGTCTCTGTAAGGGATCAAACCAGGATGACGAGTCTCCCATTCTCCTTTGATTTGATTAATCACCAATGCCGAATCTCCATAAATATCAAGAATCTTAATCCCTTTTAGGTAAGTAGCAATAAACTGTGAGGGATCTGTCCGGCGTAGACCGACACAGATGAAGCAGTAGCTACGTTGGTGTGACACCTTGGTCTGTACCGATATCCCTTGTGTTAGAACGAGGAGAATATATGTCTTCTGAGGAGTCATTAAGCACCAACTGACCTTAGAACCTTAAATTGAACAACTTGGCCATAGAACAGTAGCAGTATGCTACACTGATTGAGACTAAACTCTCGCGATGGTTCCGGCCGCAAGAAAAGGTTGCCAAACTGGAATTATGACCGATTGAGGGTAGTCAGTGATATTGAGATCCTCTAGAACCCGGTTACTATTTTTAGGACAGGTCTTAACCAAGTGAAACTGAAAGAGGGTAATACCTAAACTCCATGCCAGCCTAAACTTAAGGCTATATGTGTGACTTGTGTGCCTTCAAACTTGAACTACTTGTTATCTGACAACATGAGTTCCTTGCAGGTTTTGTTTACAGTCCTTATCTAATAATCTGGATTTATTGCAGGGCTTACTTACATCACCTCACACTTTTGCTTAAACGCATAGCATACACATCATAACATCATACTATAGCATTTTCCTTAACCATTTCAAGGATCTCAAGGGTTTGTGATGCGGGTTATGGAAAATCAAAAGTCTACAAGGGGCAAAGGGGATTTATTTTCCTCTAGCCAAGGTTGTCAAAACATGATAACTTGAGTCAGGGGCTATGACCCACTCGATATGGTGAGCTTGACTCTTGAAGAAGGACTCTCAGCAACATAAAGTTCCTTTAATCAAGCTACCAGATTCAGATGCTAACAGTTTCTTGTTTACCCCGCGAGATCCTTGAAAACATTGCATACATATATCATACATATCATTGCATAACAGGTCTCCCAATACAGGTTTCTTATCTTCTTCGCTGTTTATTTCAGCAATCATCATGTCTACCGAACCTTCCACTGAGCAAGCTATCAAGGCCCTCCAGGCCCAGAATGCCCAGTTTCAAGAGTTGGTTATGAGCCTAGCTAAGGGTCAGCAGGACCTAAAGACCCTGATTCTGAAAGAGAGGAAGAAGAAGAAGAAGAGGACCGTCTTGTTCAACACTGGACGTAGGTTTGGAAACGGGCTGCAAAACGAAGTTGATCTAGCCACCTCATCTGGAGGGAAAGACAGCCCACAAGAGAGGAGGGTCCCTAGCCCTATAGTCTCCGACAACGAGATGGACTATGATGAAGAACAGTATCCTCCTGCTGAGGATAAGTACAAACAGCTGGAAGACCGTTTGAGCGCCATGGAAATACAGAAGGTGCCCGGTCTGGACTTCGGAGATCTAGGTCTATCCTCTGGGGTGGTGATTCCCCATAAGTTCAAGGCACCTGCCTTTGCCAAGTATGACGGAGCTTCCTGTCCAAAGCTGCACCTCCGGTCATATGTGAGGAAGATTCAACCCTATACTGCTGATAGGAATCTCTGGGTTCATTTCTTTCAAGATAGTCTGTCAGGGACTCAGCTTGAATGGTTCTGTCAAATGGAAGGAGCTAACATCTGCAACTGGGAGGACCTTGCTACTGCTTTTTACAAGCAATACCAGTATAATGCCGACCTTGCTCCCACACGTACTCAGCTTCAGGGTATGTCTATGGGTACAGGCGAAGGCTTTAAAGACTACGCCCAGAAGTGGAGAGTTCTTGCCGGAAGAGTCCAACCCCCTCTGTCTGATAGGGAGTTGGTGGATATGTTTCTTGGGACTTTGTCTGGTCCCTATTTCAAACACTTGATCGGAAACTCTTCAGTCGGATTCATCGAGCTAATACTGACCGGCGAAAGAGTCGAAGCTGGCATCAAAAGTGGGAAGATTCAAGAAGTTACACCTTCTGATGCTCAGAAAAATCCCTATAATGGGAAGAAAGAGTCCAATGTTGTGTATGGTCAAAAGGGTCGCCGTGACCAACACGTAGGGGCAATCCTGATCTCTGGTTATGCGTCACACCGGCAACAGCAAAAGGGAAATCAACGAAAGTCAGATGAGCCTAAAAGACAGTTCACCAACATTAACATGCCATTGTCACAAGCATTGCAGCAGATGTTGAAGATGAATCTGATTACGGTGATAAAACCTCACCCAAACCCCAAAACCTCTTCTCCTAACTACAATCCTAATGCGACCTGCGCTTATCATTCTGACAATCCCGGGCATGATACTAACGATTGTTGGGCATTGAAGTACAAGATTCAGAATTTGATTGATGCCAAGGAGATTGAGTTTGGTCCTCCAGAGACTCAAGCATAATCACTGCTCCTCCGCCAAATCATTGAGAATGTCTTTGTTTCATTTGAATTATTCAAGTTGTAATTTCTTTTGTTATTCAAACAATTATCTATTAATGCCAAACTTTGTTTCATTAATGCATTGCTTATGCTTGTCTTGATTTGATCCTATCATTTTAATTACATTTAAAATATGCTTTTTACTCACTTTATGACATTCAACTCTTGCTAAAAGTTACAAGCCTTTAGAGGGAGGATGACGAAACAATGCCATAATCTCATACAGTATGCTTTCAGATAGACCTTACTGACGATGTACAGGCATTTCTTTCAAATCCTAAACATTGGAGTCATAAGGAAGATAATCCCTAGTCAACCCCTTCGAGCCAAAGAAGTAGGAGTTTTCTGTTTTAAACACAAATTGAAACCTTTAATTTAAACCTGGGACAGGGTAGTCTCTTAGTTAATTCAAAAGATGCGCATTGAAGTCGCAAAACTCTCAGTTCATAATACAACGAACGACATCAAAAGCATTCATGTAGAATCAAGAGACAGTGGTGGTTCCTTATCTCATAGGCAGTCAATCTCTCAAAAAAGAAAAGCCCATTGAGCCAAAACCTATAAAGGAGGCTTAAGAAAGCTGGGGCATCCCGCTGACTGTAATCTCGAAAACAGGAACAATCAGGCAAAAGTTAGGGATAACAAATCAAAAGAACGAGGTCGCTACAAATCCTCGACAACATGAAAAATGTTGCGAAAAATGATGACTGCCTTCAAAAATCAAACTTGTGTGAACCATCACCAAAAACGTGGTTCCAGACTCATTTGGATTTCAAATGTACAATTAACTGAGTTTGGGATTGAAGAACATCACGATGAGCGGGTGGGTACAAATACACTTTGAGCCTTTATCCTTTGTTTCTTAAACCGTGAACTAAGCCACGTTACAACCCTTCAAAAGTCCTAACTGAAGCATAGGTTAGTTCAAAAGCATACTGTTACAAAAGGTATCCTGACTCCTATAAGGCTTTGCCCTAAATCTTGTGTTGAATTTGTCTTATAAAGAGTTTTCTGCTAAAAAACGCATTTTTCAAAACTTCGAGACAAGCATAAACTTTGCATTACTTGAATATCACTGTTTGCATTTGGCTATTTGTTGACAGCGGAGAAATTCACACAAAGAATATCCGATGAACGAAAGCCCTCTCAGTGAACGAAATCACTTCAATAAGGATGACACTTCCAATCAAGGAGCATGACATGTCACTATCCAGCACACCTGGGGGCAGTCCAGTCAAGATTTTAAGAAATCCCTGAAGAAGTGCAGAGTAACCAGGGGAAAGTCTCCATCTCCGTCACTTGGGACATTGAACCTCAATCTCAGTGAAGGGTTACATACAATTAAACATTTTATGGCAATGTCACAAACACTTTCTACTAGGGGCAATGACAAATCTCCCCAAAATCCTTCTCATAGGATGACTCCCAGCAAGGGTTTGATCTCTGGCCCTCTTTCCCCAGCGGAATCAACCTCAAGAATCCTCGAGGACTTCCCCAACGAAGATGTCACCTCTCTAGTAGACTGACGACAGGGTTTATTTCCCCAACAACACCAGGATTCCCCAGCTTGGGTTTGCCTCTTCGACTACTACAAATACAGGACCACAACTCTTCTTCCCCAGTAGACTCTGGAAGCTTGTCCACCAACGAAGTTCTTTCTATCCCCAACAGGGTTCACTGTCACCAGCAACAGTAATTCATCCCCGGCTGAGTTTTATTCCTCCAAATCAGCAGATCTTCTAGCAGAGTATACTCCCCACAGAGTCCATTCCCCAGTGGAGTTATCCTCTCCTGAAGGATTATTCTCCCAATCATCTTCGATCGTTATCTCCAGCGAGTGAAACTCTTGATTCTCCAACAACAGTCAGGGATTTATTTTCCCAAATTCAGACGTACCACAATAGCATTTCATGTTCATACATCATGATGTGCACATACATATTGCATACAGCATAATCCCATTTATTTTGAGAACATCATCATACAATGCATGTCATGCATCATATACGATTAATCATGTACCTTTTCAGGAAAGATGGTTATCATCAACAACTTCCAGCAAGTTCAAGATTAACTCCAGAAACTAAAAAGAGTAATCATCTGCACGATCAAATTCAGCTTTACACGGGTTTCTCCTAAATACAGCTTCACACGGGTTCATCCTGAAAAATCCTACACGGGTCCTTTACCATATATTTCTGAATGAAGTTTTACACGAACTCATCCCAAAGTAACCTTACCCCGGTTCATCCTGAAGTTTTACACGAACTTATCCCAAAGTAACCTTACCCCAGTTCATCCTGAAGTTTTACACGAATTTATCATCAGGAAACCCTACACCGGTTCCTTCTCAATTCCAGATGCAGTTTTACACGGACTCATCATCAGGAAACCCTACATCGGTTCCTTCTCAATTCCAGATGCAGTTTTACACGGACTAATCATCAGGCAACCCTACACAGGTTCCTCAATTCCAGATGCAATTTTACACTGACTCATCATCAGGCAACCCTACACAGGTTCCTCAATTCCAGATGCAGTTTTACATGGACTCATCATCAGCCAACCCTACACATGTTCTCTCTTTCCAAAAATAAAGTTTTACACGGACTCATCATCAGGAAACCCTACACAGGTTCTCTCTTTCCAAAGGTGAAGTTTTACACGGACTCGTCATCAGGAAACCCTACACAGGTTCCTCCTTTCCAGATGAAGTTTTACACTGACTCGTCATCAGGAAACCCTACACAGGTTCCTCCTTTCCGGATGAAGTTTTACACGGACTCGTCATCAGGAAACCCTACACAGCTTCCTCCTTTCCAGATGAAGTTTTACATGGACTCATCATTAAGTAACCTTACCCAGGTTCCTTCTCAGTCCCCGATACAGTTCAATGGCATTCCAGACACGAATACCATTTCGATACTCATTCTTTTGGCCTACAGCATTGCGGGTCAACAAACATTCTTGGATGGCATCTTTAAGCCCATCTCCAGCCAGGACAACTATCTCATTGGCCAACCTTCTTAAATTCCAGATTAATACCTGTAACAAGCCAGGAAAATATCTATGGACGACTGATTGTAGATCAATACCTGTAACAAGCCAGGAAAGTTATCTACATAAAGAGATTGAAAAGTAATACCTGTAACAAGCCAGGAAGACTATCTTTCTTTCTCAGGACAGAGATTAATACCTGAAATCGGACAGGACAACTATCTCCTCGACCAACCTCTTCAAGTCCCAGTTTAATACCTGTAGCAAGCCAGGAAAACTGTTTGTGGACGACTGATACCTGTAACAAGCCAGGAAAACTATCTTTCTTTCTCAGGTCAGAGATTAATACCTGAAACCAGCCAGGACAACTATCTACTTGACCAGTTCAAATGTTTCAACAATCACTTTTGGATGGCATCTTTAAGCCCATCTCCAACAACTTTCTATCACATCTTCAAATGGCATCTATAAGCCCGTCCGCTTACCAACAACTTCCAAATGGCATCTGTAAGCCCATTCCCGAGGTCACAATGCTGATATTACACCATGCGAGTGCAAATTTCTGGGCACTCTAGTGTTCAATTATCTTCCACCTTCGGATCACGAAAGGCACGCAAGCCAATCTACATCCTCAGGTTTAAGAAAATTGAACAAGGGCAACTGTTGTACCCCAAAATTTGCCCTCCCATGTTTTCAAAGGTCTTCCCTTACATGGTTGGTCACAAACCTTGGCCTAAGAAAAATAAAGTTTTTGAAGATATACAAAGTGTCTTTCGATCAAGCTCTAGTTCACCAACCTTCGATTGGGTACTTGACACTCTTTGATCAGGTTTTGGTTCACCAGTCTTCGATTGGGCATTTGGCACTCTTAGATCAGGCTCTGATTAGTAAGCTTCGATTGGGTGCTTGGAACTCTTCGATCAAGCCTTGGTGTGCAAGTCTTTGATTGAGCGCTGGACCCTCCTTCGATCAAGCCAATGTTACAATGCTTCGACTATGCACTAGCTATTTCAGGTTTACCTTCGAATCACCAGGCAAGAAGCTCATTCGAAGAACATGTAAATGACTCATTCGAAGAAGCACTCAGAAGGCCCGTTCGAAAGGTACATAAGAAGTCCATTCGAAGGAGGCAACTCAAGTCCATTCGAAGGAGGCAACACAAGACCCTTCGATTAGCATGAACAAGACCTTTCGATTGGCCTGTTAACAGTGTCGTTCGATTGAAGTTTCAATTAGTACCTTTCGAATGGTATATGGACAAATGCCCTTCGAATGGCATTTCAGTGCAGAGCTTCTCTTAATCTAAGATGCTTTGATGAAGAAAGTTCTGGCCACTTCGAATCAGAACTTAGACTCATCACAAGGCCAAGGGCTGGTCAAAGTTGGCTAATAGGGAATGTTCTAAACAGATTCGAATTGGACTTTGAAGCTGGCAAAGAAGGCAGATTCGAAGGAAGGAAGTAGGCTGGCATGATTAAACAATAACACATATCCTAACCTGTCCAGAATACCCAAAGTTCACAATGGCAGGTGACCCTTGCAAGAATGCAATCGAAGCAGAGGAAGTCTCAATCGAAGGGGCTATGACTAGAATGATTCGAATTGGACTTTGGAGCAATCGAAGAGAGCAAATTCGAAGGGGCAAGTCAGTTTTCGATTTCCATCAAATTGGAGGCCCAAACAACTCAGAACAGGCTGGCAGAAACGCATGATTGAATCAAATTTGGCAAGTTTTCATAAAAATCAAATCAAATCTTTCCACCATAATGGACCCAGATTTGATACACATTTGTTGACCTAATTTCTTTGCCTATATAAACCTGCTGTTCATAAACAAATGGGACACAAAAAAAAAGACATACAAAAAACTCTGCAGAAACGGCGCCCCCAACCTTGAAAAAAAGTTTGAACCGTGAGAGATCAAAAACAACCTTGGAGGCAGATTCCGACCCAGAGCAAGACGCAACTCTCTTGCCATCAACCTCCTGAAGCGAGGCCAATCAAAAACTAAGATTTTCATCATCCAAATCGCACTGTAAGTGTTCTAAAAAACACCTCTGAACATGAAATTGAAAACGTCCATGCTTGCATCTTTTCTTTAAAATATTGACATATTTGTGATTGTTATTGGATTTAGAATGTTTTGGCATTGTCCAATTTAATTTTCATGACTTCTAACCCCATATATAAGATCTAGGGTCCCTGTTCTTGTTTTTAGGCGTTTCTTGTGCAGGGTAAATTGAGACAAACAATGGCCATAGGAATGATGAGGAGGGCGAGACGAACACATATGTGTTCTTGAATAGTGTTTTCATGGCCTGGAGTGATTTTTAACCCTCCCACGAAACTTTCTGCAGAACGAAATCTGCAGGTAAACGAACCAGGCCATTGTGAGGAAGATGATAACGTGGTTGGGCGTGATTGGTTCGTTTGAACCAACCGCGCGTCTTTTTGTTTTGCCAGGAATAATTATTGTTTGTATATAATGTTTATGTTCTATTTAATTAACGAATGAAGCAAATTGGAAGAGTTGGCAAGCATGCTATGGCAAAACCTCCTAGGACCTGGGTTCGAATCCTAGGTTCCCCAAACATTATTTGATTTTGTTCATCAGGTATTCACGTGTAATGCTCCAGGCGTGGGCTACCATATACCCCCAGATCTCAAACGCTACGTGGCTTGCCAATCAGATCCAATGGTCAGGCTAGAGTCTTCATCATGTTCTCCAGTCAACAAGCATCCATGGGAATCCAAAAAGTCCAACGAGGCTGAAGCTTGATGGGCCTAGAAATTGCAACTCAAACACCTTCTTCAGGCCCAACACCCCCCCTTGAGTTTGTTTTGTTTATTTTTCTTTTCATTATTTTCTATTTTATTATTGTTAGTATTTTAACCAATTAATTAACAAACTAACCTTTTTTTCATAAAAAAATCAGGAAACACAAAAATAATGTTTATTAACTTCACTATTTCACTTTTGTAAATAAACCATTAATCAATTAATTTAGTCTTTTTTTTATTAGGTTTAATCTTAACAGTTTTTACAATAAATTAAAATTAACTTAGACTTAGGTTTTTTTTTATATTATTTCTGATTTTTATTTCCTTAACCAAAATAAAAAACTCAAAAAACATTTTCTTTTTAATTAATTCCATTATTAATCTATACCAAATTTTTAATTCAAAAAAAGGGACCAAAAACATGCTTTATTTGAAAAAACCTTTTTCTCGCGCGTATTATTTATATTATTGTAATTGCTCCGATGATGTAATAGCTTTAACTTAGGATTTATTTACCGCTTTTATTTATTTTTCTGCATTTATTTTCAAGGGTTTGTTTTTGGCGATGTAAATACCCGACGCCTTGTAATAGCTTAGTTTTATTTTCCGCAACCATTAACTGCTAGATGTATGCTAACTAGGCTATGCATGACAAGATCTATCTTAAATTAAAATCAACCGTAGCTCACCATCAACATGTACAAAGATAACATAACTGAAAATTGACACACTCGCACATGCCACTCTTAGGGTACGCCTCACTTGGTTGCCTCGAACGTGGTCATTGAGTATCGGATGTTTTAGGGGTCGCCCTCCTGTCTAAAGATCAAAGTTGCCTCGAAATGGTTGCCTCGAATAAAAAACGATCTAAGACATTAGGGTTACTACTAAGGTGTCCTAACGTTGCTTTAGTGACCACACGTCCCTAAAATCGAATTGACCCGAAAACTCCAACGACGATGCTACCTACTCCTTCATAGTGGGATAGCACTGTCTAAAGGGACATTTACACAGTTTAATTCCTTTTGAGTAGGTAGAGGTTCTTAGGTACTTGCTCTTTCAAAACAAAGACAAATTTTTCACACTCACACTTTTCAAACAAAGTTTTCAAAAAAACACTTCATACACTCTTGATGACAGAAACAAGAGTTAAATTGAAGTTTCAAACAAAACTCTTTTCAAAAACCCACAAACACAAAGAAAAGCGAACTTTTGAAAACACACTGAGAAAGTACCTAAGAGCCCGTGGATAACCACGGATAGAAGGGGTGCTAATACCTTCCCTTTCTATAATCTACCTCCCGAACCCGAGAAACATCTCGAAAAGGAATTTTTCTGTGCTTTTGTCCTTTCCTTGTTGGATAAAATAAAAGACGGTGGTGACTCTTGCTCGCCGCGACATTTTGCGAAACGCAAACGCGAACCAGCATTCCAAAACAATTAGTTCTCATTCCCACCGATCACAGAAATGGCGACTCTGCTAGGGAATTACTCTTATAAGTGAGGTGTACCTTAGGATTAGATCACTCTTGTTTTCAATTGTATGCTTTGTATGCTTTAAATTTTGTGGGCTTGTATTGGAGTTTTATAGATCCTAACCCGGATCTGGGGGTACCCTTTTAGGTAAGTAGCAATAAACTGTGAGGGATCTGTCCGGCGTAGACCGACACGGATGAAGCAGTAGCTACGTTGGTGTGACACCTTGGTCTGTACCGATATCCCTTGTGTTGGAACGAGGAGAATATATGTCTTCTGAGGAGTCATTAAGCACCAACTGACCTTAGAACCTTAAATTGAACAACTTGGCCATAGAACAGTAGCAGTATGCTACACTCATTGAGACTAAACTCTCGCGATGGTTCCGGCCGCAAGAAAAGGTTGCCAAACTGGAATTATGACCGATTGAGGGTAGTCAGTGATATTGAGATCCTCTAGAACCCGGTTACTATTTTTAGGATAGGTCTTAACCAAGTGAAACTGAAATAGGGTAATACCTAAACTTCATGCCAGCCTAAACTTAAGGCTATATGTGTACTTGTGTGCCTTCAAACTTGAACTACTTGTTATCTGACAACATGAGTTCCTTGCAGGTTTTGTTTACAGTCCTTATCTAATAATCTGGATTTATTGCAGGGCTTACTTACATCACCTCACACTTTTGCTTAAACGCATAGCATACACATCATAACATCATACTATAGCATTTTCCTTAACCATTTCAAGGATCTCAAGGGTTTGTGATGCAGGTTATGGAAAATCAAAAGTCTACAAGGGGCAAAGGGGATTTATTTTCCTCTAGCCAAGGTTGTCAAAACATGATAACTTGAGTCAGGGGCTATGACCCACTCGATATGGTGAGCTTGACTCTTGAAGAAGGGCTCTCAGCAACATGAAGTTCCTTCAATCAAGCTACCAGATTCAGATGCTAACAGTTTCTTGTTTACCCCGTGAGATCCTTGAAAACATTGCATACATATATCATACATATCATTGCATAACAGGTCTCCCAGTACAGGTTTCTTATCTTCTTCGCTGTTTATTTCAGCAATCATCATGTCTACCGAACCTTTCACTGAGCAAGCTATCAAGGCCCTCCAGGCCCAGAATGCCCAGTTTCAAGAGTTGGTTATGAGCCTAGCTAAGGGTCAGCAGGACCTAAAGACCCTGATTCTGAAAGAGAGGAAGAAGAAGAAGAAGAAGAGGACCGTCTTGTTCAACACTGGACGTAGGTTTGGAAACGGGCTGAAAAACGAAGTTGATCTAGCCACCTCATCTGGAGGGAAAGACAGCCCACAAGAGAGAAGGGTCCCTAGCCCTATAGTCTCCGACAACGAGACAGACTATGATGAAGAACAGTATCCTCCTGCTGAGGATAAGTACAAACAGCTGGAAGACCGTTTGAGCGCCATGGAAATACAGAAGGTGCCCGGTCTGGACTTCGGAGATCTAGGTCTATCCTATGGGGTGGTGATTCCCCATAAGTTCAAGGCACCTGCCTTTGCCAAGTATGATAGAGCTTCCTGTCCAAAGTTGCACCTCCGGTCATATGTGAGGAAGATTCAACCCTATACTGCTGATAGGAATCTCTGGGTTCATTTCTTTCAAGATAGTCTATCAGGGACTCAGCTTGAATGGTTCTGTCAAATGGAAGGAGCTAACATCCGCAACTGGGAGGACCTTGCTACTGCTTTTTACAAGCAATACCAGTATAATGCCGACCTTGCTCCCACACGTACTCAACTTCAGGGTATGTCAATGGGTGCAGGCGAAGGATTTAAAGACTACGCCCAGAAGTGGGGAGTTCTTGCCGGAAGAGTCCAACCCCCTCTGTCTGATAGGGAGTTGGTGGATATGTTTCTTGGGACTTTGTCTGGTCCCTATTTCAAACACTTGATCGGAAACTCTTCAGCCGGATTCATCGAGCTAATACTGACCGGCGAAAGAGTCGAAGTTGGCATCAAAAGTGGGAAGATTCAAGAAGTTACACCTTCTGATGCTCAGAAAAATCCCTATAATGGGAAGAAAGAGTCCAATGTTGTGTATGGTCAAAAGGGTCGCCGTGACCAACACGTAGGGGCAGTCCTGATCTCTGGTTCTGCGTCACACTGACAACAGCAAAAGGGAAATCAACGAAAGTCAGATGAGCCTAAAAGACAGTTCACCAACATTAACATGCCATTGTCACAAGCATTGCAGTAGATGTTGAAGATGAATCTGATTACGGTGATAAAACCTCACCCAAACCCCAAAACCTCTTCTCCTAACTACAATCCTAATGCGACCTGCGCTTATCATTCTGACAATCCCGGGCATGATACTGACGATTATTGGGCATTGAAGTACAAGATTCATAATTTGATTGATGCCAAGGAGATTGAGTTTGGTCCTCCGGAGACTCAAGCATAATCACTGCTCCTCCGCCAAATCATTGAGAATGTCTTTGTTTCATTTGAATTATTCAAGTTGTAATTTCTTTTGTTATTCAAACAATTATCTATTAATGCCAAACTTTGTTTCATTAATGCATTGCATATGCTTGTCTTGATTTGATCCTATCATTTTAATTACATTAAAAATATGCTTTTTACTCACTTTATGACATTCAACTCTTGCTAAAAGTTACAAGCCTTTAGAGGGAGGATGACGAAACAATGCCATAATCTCATACAGTATGCTTTCGAACAGACCTTGCTGACGATGTACAGGCATTTCTTTCAAATCCTAAACACTGGAGTCATAAGGAAGATAATCCCTAGTCAACCCCTTCGAGCCAAAGAAGTAGGAGTTTTCTGTTTTAAACACAAATTGAAACCTTTAATTTAAACCTGGGACAGGGTAGTCTCTCAGTTAATTCAAAAGATGCGCATTGAAGTCGCAAAACTCTCAGTTCATAATACAACGAACGACATCAAAAGCATTCCTCTAGAATCAAGAGACAGTGGTGGTTCCTTATCTCATAGGCAGTCAATCTCTCAAAAGAGAAAATCCCATTGAGCCAAAACCTATAAAGGAGGCTTAAGAAAGCTGGGGCATCTCACTGACTGTAATCTCGAAAACAGGAACAATCAGGCAAAAGTTAGGGATAACAAATCAAAAGAACGAGGTCGCTACAAATCCTCGACAACATGAAAAATGTTGCGAAAAATGATGACTGCCTTCAAAAATCAAACTTGTGTGAACCATCACCAAAAACGTCGTTCCAGACTCATTTGGATTTCAAATGCACAATAACTGAGTTTAGGATTGAAGAACATCACGAAGAGCGGGTGGGTACAAATACACTTTGAGCCTTTATCCTTTGTTTCTTAAACCGTGAACTAAGCCACGTTACAACCCTTCAAAAGTCCTAACTGAAGCATAGGTTAGTTCAAAAGCATACTGTTACAAAAGGTATCCCTACTCCTGTAAGGCTTTGCCCTAAATCTTGTGTTGAATTTGTCTTATAAAGAGTTTTCTGCTAAAAAACGCATTTTTCAAAACTTCGAGACAAGCATAAACTTTGCATTACTTGAATATCATTGTTTGCATTTGGCTATTTGTTTGACAGCGGAGAAATTCACACAACGAATATCCGATGAACGAAAGCCCTCTCAGTGAACGAAATCACTTCAATAAGGATGACACTTCCAATCAAGGAGCATGACATGTCACTATCCAGCACACCTGGGGGCAGTCCAGTCAAGATTTTAAGAAATCCCTGAAGAAGTGCAGAGTAACCAGGGGCAAGTCTCCATCTCCGTCACTTGGGACATTGAACCTCAATCTCAGTGAAGGGTTACATACAATTAAACATTTTCTGGCAATGTCACAAACACTTGCTACTAGGGGCAATGACAAATCTCCCCAAAATCCTTCTCATAGGATGACTCCCAGCAAGGGTTTGATCTCTGACCCTATTTCCCCAGCGGAATCAACCTCAAGAATCCTCGAGGACTTCCCCAACGAAGATGTCACCTCTCTAGTAGACTGACGACAGGGTTTATTTCCCCAACAACACCGGGATTCCCCAGCTTGGGTTTGCCTCTTCGACTACTACAAATACAGGACCACAACTCTTCTTCCCCAGTAGACTCTGGAAGCTTGTCCACCAGCGAAGTTCTTTCTATCCCCAATAGGGTTCACTGTCACCAGCAACAGTAATTCATCCCCGGCTGAGTTTTATTCCTCCAAATCAGCAGATCTTCTAGCAGAGTATACTCCCCACAGAGTCCATTCCCCAGTGGAGTTATCCTCTCCTGAAGGATTATTCTCCCAATCATCTTCGATCGTTATCTCCAGCGAGTGAAACTCTTTATTCTCCAACAAAAGTCAAGGATTTATTTTCCCAAATTCAGACGTACCACAATAGCATTTCATGTTCATACATCATGATGTGCACATACATATTGCATACAGCATAATCCCATTTATTTTGAGAACATCATCATACAATGCATGTCATGCATCATATACGATTAATCATGTTCCTTTTCAGGAAAGATGGTTATCATCAACAACTTCCAGCAAGTTCAAGATTAACTCCGGAAACTAAACAGAGTAATCATCTGCACGATCAAATTCAGCTTTACACGGGTTTCTCCTAAATACAGCTTCACACGGGTTCATCCTGAAAAATCCTACACAGGTCCTTTACCATATATTTCTGAATGAAGTTTTACACGAACTCATCCCAAAGTAACCTTACCCCGGTTCATCCTGAAGTTTTACACGAACTTATCCCAAAGTAACCTTACCCCAGTTCATCCTGAAGTTTTACACGAATTTATCATCAGGAAACCCTACACCGGTTCCTTCTCAATTCCAGATGCAGTTTTACACGGACTCATCATCAGGAAACCCTACACCGGTTCCTTCTCAATTCCAGATGCAGTTTTACACGGACTCATCATCAAGAAACCCTACACAGGTTCCTCAATTCCAGATGCAGTTTTACACGGACTCATCATCAGGCAACCCTACACAGGTTCCTCAATTCCAGATGCAGTTTTACATGGACTCATCATCAGCCAACCCTACACAGGTTCTCTCTTTCCAAAAATAAAGTTTTACACGGACTCATCATCAGGAAACCCTACACATGTTCTCTCTTTCCAAAGATGAAGTTTTACACGGACTCGTCATCAGGAAACCCTACACAGGTTCCTCCTTTCCAGATGAAGTTTTACACTGACTCGTCATCAGGAAACCCTACACAGGTTCCTCCTTTCCAGATGAAGTTTTACACGGACTCGTCATCAGGAAACCCTACACAGCTTCCTCCTTTCCAGATGAAGTTTTACATGGACTCATCATTAAGTAACCTTACCCAGGTTCCTTCTCAGTCCCCGATACAGTTCAATGGCATTCCAGACACGAATACCATTTCGATACTCATTCTTTTGGCCTACAGCATTGCGGGTCAACAAACATTCTTGGATGGCATCTTTAAGCCCATCTCCATCCAGGTCAACTATCTCATCGGCCAACCTTCTTAAATTCTAGATTAATACCTGTAACAAGCCAGGAAAATATCTATGGACGACTGATTGTAGATCAATACCTGTAACAAGCCAGGAAAGTTATCTACATAAAGAGATTGAAAAGTAATACCTGTAACAAGCCAGGAAGACTATCTTTATTTCTCAGGACAGAGATTAATACCTGAAACCGGACAGGACAACTATCTCCTCGACCAACCTCTTCAAGTCCCAGTTTAATACCTGTAGCAAGCCAGGAAAACTGTTTGTGGACGACTGATACCTGTAACAAGCCAGGAAAACTATCTTGCTTTCTCAGGTCAGAGATTAATACTTTAAACCATCCAGGACAACTATCTACTCGACCAGTTCAAATGTTTCAACAATCACTTTTAGATGGCATCTTTAAGCCCATCTCCAACAACTTTCTATCACATCTTCAAATGGCATCCATAAGCCCGTCCGCTTACCAACAACTTCCAAATGGCATCTGTAAGCCCATTCCCGACGTCACAATGCTGATATTACACCATGCGAGTGCAAATTTCTGGGCACTCTAGTGTTCAATTATCTTCCACCTTCGGATCACGAAAGGCACGCAAGCCAATCTACATCCTCAGGTTTAAGAAAATTGAACAAGGGCAACTGTTGTACCCCAAAATTTTCCCTCCCATGTTTTCAAAGGTCTTCCCTTACATGGTTGGTCACAAACCTTGGCCTAAGAAAAATAAAGTTTTTGAAGATATACAAAGTGTCTTTTGATCAAGCTCTGGTTCACCAGCCTTCGATTGGGTACTTGACACTCTTCGATCAGGTTTTGGTTCACCAGTCTTCAATTGGGCATTTGGCACTCTTCGATCAGGCTCTGATTAATAAGCTTCGATTGGGTGCTTGGAACTCTTCAATCAAGCCTTGGTGTGCAAGTCTTTGATTGAGCGCTGGACCCTCCTTCGATCAAGCCAATGTCACAATGCTTCGACTATGCACTAGCTATTTCAGGTTTACCTTCGAATCACCAGGCAAGAAGCTCATTCGAAGAACATGTAAATGACTCATTCGAAGAAGCACTCAGAAGGCCTGTTCGAAAGGTACATAAGAATTCCATTCGAAGGAGGCAACTCAAGTCCATTCGAAGGAGGCAACACAAGACCCTTCGATTAGCATGAACAAGACCTTTCGATTGGCCTGTTAACAGTGTCGTTTGATTGAAGTTTCAATTAGTACCTTTCGAATGGTATATGGACAAATGCCCTTCGAATGGCATTTCAGTGCAGAGCTTCTCTTAATCTAAGATGCTTTGATGAAGAAAGTTCTGGCCACTTCGAATCAGAACTTAGACTCATCACAAGGCCAAGGGCTGGTCAAAGTTGGCTAATAGGGAATGTTCTAAACAAATTCGAATTGGACTTTGAAGCTGGCAAAGAAGGCAGATTCGAAGGAAGGAAGTAGGCTGGCATGATTAAGCAATAACACATATCCTAACCTGTCCAGAATACCCAAAGTTCACAATGGCAGGTGACCCTTGCAAGAATGCAATCGAAGCAGGGGAAGTCTCAATAGAAGGGGCTGTGACTAGAATGATTCGAATTGGACTTTGGAGCAATCGAAGAGAGCAAATTCGAAGGGGCAAGTCAGTTTTCGATTTCCATCAAATTGGAGGCCCAAACAACTCAGAACAGGCTGGCAAAAACGCATGATTGAATCAAATTTGGCAAGTTTTCATAAAAATCAAATCAAATCAAATCTTTCCACCATAATGGACCCAGATTTGATACACATTTGTTGACCTAATTTCTTTGCCTATATAAACCTGTTGTTCATAAACAAATGGGACACAAAAAAAAAAGACATACAAAAAACTTTGCAGAAACGGCGCCCCCAACCTTGAAAAAAAGTTTGAACCGTGAGAGATCAAAAACAAACTTGGAGGCAGATTCCGACCCAGAACAAGACGCAACTCTCTTTCCATCAACCTCCTGAAGCGAGGCCAATCAAAAACTAAGATTTTCATCATCCAAATCGCACTGTAAGTGTTCTAAAAAACACCTCTGAACATGAAATTAAAAACGTCCATGCTTGCATCTTTTCTTTAAAATATTGACATATTTGTGATTGTTATTGGATTTAGAATGTTTTGGCATTGTCCAATTTAATTTTCATGACTTCTACCCCCATATATAAGATCTAGGGTCCCTGTTCTTGTTTTTAGGCGTTTCTTGTGCAGGGTAAATTGAGACAAACAATGGCCATAGGAATGATGAGGAGGGCGAGACGAACACATCTTTGTTATTGAATAGTGTTTTCATGGCCTGGAGTGATTTTTAACCCTCCCACGAAACTTCCTGCAGAACGAAATCTGCAGGTAAACGAACCAGGCTATTGTGAGGAAGATGATAACGTGGCTGGGCGTGATTGGTTCGTTTGAACCAATCGCGCGTCTTTTTATTTTGCCAGGAATAATTATTGTTTGTATATAATGTTTATGTTCTATTTAATTAACGAATGAAGCAAATTGGAAGAGTTGGCAAGCACGCTATGGCAAAACCTCCTGGGACCTGGGTTCGAATCCCAGGTTCCCTAAACATTATTTGATTTTTTTCCTTAGGTATTCACGTGTAATGCTCCAGGCGTGGGCTACCATATACCCCCAGATCTCAAACGCTACGTGGCTTGCCAATCAGATCCAATGGCCAGGATAGAGTCTTCATCATGTTCTTCAGTCAACAAGCATCCATGGGAATCCAAAAAGTCCAACGAGGCTGAAGCTTGATGGGCCTAGAAATTGCAACTCAAACACCTTCTTCAGGCCCAACACCCCCCCTTGAGTTTGTTTTGTTTATTTTTCTTTTCATTATTTTCTATTTTATTATTGTTAGTATTTTAACCAATTAATTAACAAACTAACCTTTTTTTCATAAAAAATCAGGAAACACAAAAATAATTTTATTAACTTCACTATTTCACTTTTGTAAATAAACCATTAATCAATTAATTTAGTCTTTTTTTTATTAGGTTTAATCTTAACAGTTTTTACAATAAATTAAAATTAACTTAGACTTAGGTTTTTTTTTATATTATTTCTGATTTTTATTTCCTTAACCAAAATAAAAAACTCAAAAAACATTTTCTTTTTAATTAATTCCATTATTAATCTATACCAAATTTTTAATTCAAAAAAGGGACCAAAAACATGCTTTATTTGAAAAAACCTTTTTCTCGCGCGTATTATTTATATTATTGTAATTGCTCCGAGGATGTAATAGCTTTAACTTAGGATTTATTTACCGCTTTTATTTATTTTTCCGCATTTATTTTCAAGGGTTTGTTTTTGGCGATGTAAATACCTGACGCCTTGTAATAGCTTAGTTTTATTTTCCGCAACCATTAACTGCTAGATGTATGCTAACTAGGCTATGCATGACAAGATCTATCTTAAATTAAAATCAACCGTAGCTCACCATTAACATGTACAAAGATAACATAACTGAAAATTTACACACTCGCACATGCCACTCTTAGGGTACGCCTCACTTGGTTGCCTCGAACGTGGTCATTGAGTATCAGATGTTTTAGGGGTCGCCCTCCTGTCTAAAGATCAAAGTTGCCTCGAAACGGTTGCCTCGAATAAAAAATGATCTAAGACATTCGGGTTACTACTAAGGTGTCCTAACGTTGCTTTAGTGACCACACGTCCCTAAAATCGAATTGACCCGAAAACTCCAACGACGATGCTACCTACTCCTTCATAGTGAGATAGCACTGTCTAAAGGGATATTTACACAGTTTAATTCCTTTTGAGTAGGTAGAGGTTCTTAGGTACTTGCTCTTTCAAAACAAAGACAAATTTTTCATACTCACACTTTTCAAACAAAGTTTTCAAAAAAAACACTTCATACACTCTTGAGGACAGAAACAAGAGTTAAATTGAAGTTTCAAACAAAACTCTTTTCAAAAACCCACAAACACAAAGAAAAGCGAACTTTTGAAAACACAGTGAGCAAGTACCTAAGAGCCCGTGGATAACCACGGATAGAAGGGGTGCTAATACCTTCCCTTTCTATAATCTACCTCCTGAACCCGAGAAACATCTCGAAAAGGAATTTTTCTGTTCTTTTGTCCTTTCCTTGTTGGATAAAATAAAAGACGGTGGCGACTCTTGCTCACTGCAACATTTTGCGGAACGCAAACGCGAACCAGCATTCTAAAACAGTCAGTTCTCATTCCCACCGATCACAGAACTGACGACTCTGCTGGGGAATTACTCTTATAAGTGAGGTGTACCTTAGGATTAGATCACTCTTGTTTTCAATTGTATGCTTTGTATGCTTTAAATTTTGTGGGCTTGTATTGGAGTTTTATAGATCCTAACCCGGATCTGGGGGTACCCTTTTAGGTAAGTAGCTATAAACTGTGAGGGATCTGTCTGGTGTAGATCGACACGGATGAAGCAGTAGCTACGTTGGTGTGACACCTTGGTCTGTACAGATATCCCTTGTGTTGGAACGAGGAGAATATGGGTCTTTTAAGGAGTCATTAAGCACCAACTGACCTTAGAACTTTAAATTGACCAACTTGGCCATAGAACAGTAGCAGTATGCTACACTCATTGAGACTAAACTCTCGCGATGGTTCCGGCCGCAAGAAAAGGTTGCCAAACTGGAATTATGACTGATTGAGGGTAGTCAGTGGTATTGAGATCCTCTAGAACCAGGTTACTATTTTTAGGACAGGTCTTAACCAAGTGAAACTGAAAGAGGGTAATACCTAAACTCCATGCCAGCCTAAACTTAAGGCTATATGTGTACTTGTGTGCCTTCAAACTTGAACTACATGTTATCTGACAACATGAGTTCCTTGCAGGTTTTGTTTACAGTCCTTATCTAATAATCTGGATTTATTGCAGGGCTTACTTACATCACCTCACACTTTTGCTTAAACGCATAGCATACATATCATAATATCATACTATAGCATTTTCCTTAACCATTTCAAGGATCTCAAGGGTTTGTGATGCAGGTTATGGCAAATCAAAAGTCTACAAGGGGCAAAGGGGATTTATTTTCCTCTAGCCAAGGTTGTCAAAACATGATAACTTGAGTCAGGGGCTATGACCCACTCGATATGGTGAGCTTGACTCTTGAAGAAGGACTCTCAGCAACATGAAGTTCCTTCAATCAAGCTACCAGATTCAGATGCTAACAGTTTCTTGTTTACCCCGCGAGATCCTTGAAAACATTGCATACATATATCATACATATCATTGCATAACAGGTCTCCCAGTACAGGTTTCTTATCTTCTTTGTTATTTATTTCAGCAATCATCATGTCTACCGAACCTTCCACTGAGCAAGCTATCAAGGCCCTCCAGGCCCAGAATGCCCAGTTTCAAGAGTTGGTTATGAGCCTAGCTAAGGGTCAGCAGGACCTAAAGACCCTGATTCTGAAAGAGAGGAAGAAGAAGAAGAAGAGGACCGTCTTGTTCAACACTGGACGTAGGTTTGGAAACGGGCTGCAAAACGAAGTTGATCTAGCCACCTCATCTGGAGGGAAAGACAGCCCACAAGAGAGGAGGGTCCCTAGCCCTATAGTCTCCGACAACGAGATAGACTATGATGAAGAACAGTATCCTCCTGCTGAGGATAAGTACAAACAGCTGGAAGACCGTTTGAGCGCCATGGAAATACAGAAGGTGCCCGGTCTGGACTTCGGAGATCTAGGTCTATCCTCTGGGGTGGTGATTCTCCATAAGTTCAAGGCAGCTGCCTTTTCCAAGTATGACGGAGCTTCCTGTCCAAAGTTGTACCTCCGTTCATATGTGACGAAGATTCAACCTTATACTGCTGATAGGAATCTCTGGGTTCATTTCTTTCAAGATAGTCTGTTAGGGACTCAGCTTGAATGGTTCTGTCAAATGGAAGGAGCTAACATCCGCAACTGGGAGGACCTTGCTACTGCTTTTTACAAGCAATACCAGTATAATGCCGACCTTGCTTCCACACGTACTCAGCTTCAGGGTATGTCTATGGGTACAGGCGAAGGCTTTAAAGACTACGCCCAGAAATGGAGAGATCTTTCTGGAAGAGTCCAACCCCCTCTGTCTGATAGGGAGTTGGTGGATATGTTTCTTGGGACTTTGTCTGGTCCCTATTTCAAACACTTGATCGGAAACTCTTCATCCAGATTCACCGAGCTAATACTGACCGGCGAAAGAGTCGAAGCTGGCATCAAAAGTGGGAAGATTCAAGAAGCTACACCTTCTGATGCTCAGAAAAAGCCCTATAATGGGAAGAAAGAGTCAAATTCTGTGTATGGTCAAAAGGGTCGTTGTGACCAACACGTAGGGGCTGTCCTGATCTCTGGTTCTACGTCACACCGACAACAGCAAAAGGGAAATCAACGAAAGTCAGATGAGCCTAAAAGATAGTTCACCAACATCAACATGCCATTGTTACAAGCATTGCAGCAGATGTTGAAGATGAATCTGATTACGGTGATAAAACCTCACCCAAACCCCAAAACCTCTTCTCCTAACTACAATCCTAATGCGACCTGCGCTTATCATTCTGACAGTCCTGAGCATGATACTAACGATTGTTGGGCATTGAAGTACAAGATTCAGAATTTGATTGATGCCAAGGAGATTGAGTTTGGTCCTCCGGAGACTCAAGCATAATCACTGCTCCTCCTCCAAATCATTGAGAATGTCTTTGTTTCATTTGAATTATTCAAGTTGTAATTTCTTTTATTATTCAAACAATTATCTATTAATGCCAAACTTTGTTTCATTAATGCATTGCATATGCTTGTCTTGATTTGATCCTATCATTTTAATTACATTTAAAATATGCTTTTTACTCACTTTATGACATTCAACTCTTGCTAAAAGTTACAAGCCTTTAGAGGGAGGATGACGAAACAATGCCATAATCTCATACAGTATGCTTTTGGACAGACCTTGCTGACGATGTACAGGTATTTCTTTCAAATCCTAAACATTGGAGTCATAAGGAAGATAATCCCTAGTCAACCCCTTCGAGCCAAAGAAGTAGGAGTTTTCTGTTTTAAACACAAATTGAAACCTTTAATTTAAACCTGGGACAGGGTAGTCTCTCAGTTAATTCAAAAGATGCGCATTGAAGTCGCAAAACTCTCAGTTTATAATACAACGAACGACATCAAAAGCATTCCTCTGGAATCAAGAGACAGTGGTGGTGCCTTATCTCATAGGCAGTCAATCTCTCAAAAGAGAAAATCCCATTGAGCCAAAACCTATAAAGGAGGCTTAAGAAAGCTGGGGCATCCCGCTGACTGTAATCTCAAAAACAGGAACAGTCAGGAAAAAGTTAGGGATAACAAATCAAAAGAACGAGGTCGCTACAAATCCTCGACAACATGAAAAATGTTGCGAAAAATGATGAATTCCTTCAAAAATCAAACTTGTGTGAACCATCACCAAAAACGTCGTTCCAGACTCATTTGGATTTCAAATGCACAATTAACTGAGTTTAGGATTGAAGAACATCACGAAGAGCGGGTGGGTACAAATACACTTTGAGCCTTTATACTTTGTTTCTTAAACCGTGAACTAAGCCACGTTACAACCCTTCAAAAGTCCTAACTGAAGCCTAGGTTAGTTCAAAAGCATACTGTTACAAAAGGTATCCTGACTCCTGTAAGGCTTTGCCCTAAATCTTGTGTTGAATTTGTCTTATAAAGAGTTTTCTGCTAAAAATGCATTTTTCAAAACTTCGAGACAAGCATAAACTTTGCATTACTTGAATATCATTGTTTGCATTTGGCTATTTGTTTGACAGGGGAGAAATTCACACAACGAATATCCGATGAACGAAAGCCCTCTCAGTGAACGAAATCACTTCAATAAGGATGACACTTCCAATCAAGGAGCTTGACATGTCACTATCCAGCACACCTGGGGGCAGTCCAGTCAAGATTTTAGGAAGAATTTGGATGAAAATCTTCATAAGAACTTTCTGTCATTGATGGATGCTCCCTCTGGATACTCTTGTGCTTCAAGGTATATCTTCACCTCATGGTACCATGGCTTTTCCGTGTCGGTGGCAAGCTCACAGCAGTGTGCTAGTTCGTCGAATCTTTCAATGGTAATCATAGGAGCTTCGTTGTCCCATCTGACCTTTAACATCAAAGACATTGTTGCCAAAGCGTCAGCCAGCTGATTTTCTTCCCTAGGGAAGTGTTCAAAGGTGATTTCTTCTATATAGGGAATCAGGGATAGCACAAGCTCCTTGTAAGGGATGAGATTAGGATGCTTAGTGTCCCAATCTCCTTTTACTTGGCTAATCACTATAGAGGAATCCCCAAACATATTCAAATGCTTGATCCTCAAATCAATGGCAGCCTTCAGACCTAAAATGCATGCTTTGTACTCCGCCATATTATTCATGCAATCGAAGCATAATCTGGAAGTGAAAGGAGTGTGGCAACCTTCAGGGGAGATAATCACAACACCAATTCTATTACCCAAGGCGTTGGAAGCCCCATCGAAGACCATAGTCCATCGGGATCCTTGTCCAGGTTCGTCATACGATTCAAGTTTCGCGCAGTCGGTCACTAGCATGATGTTCTCATCCAGGAAGTCAAAGTTCATAGTCTGATAATCAGCAATAATTTGATGGGCCAAATGATCTGCTAACACACTTCCTTTGATGGCCTTTTGAATTGTGTATTGAATGTCGTACTCAGTCAAGATCATTTTCCATCTGGCTATCCATTTGGAAAGAGCAGGTTTCTCGGAGATGTACTTGATTGGGTCCATCTTAGAAATCAACATAATGGTATGAGTCAACATATACCGTCTTAGCCGGCGAGCAGCTCATGCCAGAGTGCAGCAAGTTTTCTCGAGCAGTGAATATCTGGTTTCTCTATCTCATGATGGATCATATCATGAGACAAAGCTACCATAGCCCTTTGATATGTTGCCCCCGCATTCTTTAATCCAAACGGCATGACCTTGTAGCAAAAGGTGCCCCATTGCGTAACGAAAGTAGTCTCCTCCATGTCTTCGGGAGCCATCCTAATTTGATTATAGCCAGAGAAACCATCCATGAAAGAGAAGACTTTATGCTGAGCAGTGTTATCGACCAATACGTTAATATATGGTAGAGGGAAGTCATCCTTGGGGCTTTCCCTATTCAGATCCCTATAATCTAAGCACATGCAAACTTTTCCGTCTTTCTTCAGTACTGGCACCACATTTGCAACCCATTGGGGATACGATGTCACAGCTAGGAACCTTGCATTAAATTGTTTCATCACTTCAGCTTTTATCTTTTCAGACATGCCAGGCCTCATGCGACGAAATTTTTATTTGACAGGAGGAAAATCTTATTTTGTCGGCAGACGATGAACTACAATGTCGGTATCCAACCCTGGAATACCTTTATACGACCAAGCAAACACTTCCATATAGTCATGCAACATCTGAACCAATCTACTTTTGACACTGCTTCCTAGGTTAGTGTCGATCTTAACCTCTTTCTTGTGTGTCTTAGTACCCGGATTGATGACTTCAACTGACTCTTCGTGCGGCTGGATAGCTTTTTCCTCTTGTAATAGAAGTTTGACTAATTCTCCTGGTATAACACAATCTTCCTCGCCTTCGTCTTCGGCTTGGTTAATTGGATGCTCGAAGTCATAGTTGGCAATAGTAGAGTCATTGGAAATGAGATCCAGAGTGGATGAGGACCTGCAAGAGTGTGCGTGTGTGTGCATGTAAGACACATGGCTATTTTGAAAAATGTATTTGAAGGAAAAGAAAGACAATGAGCACAAATATTTGAATGAAAACGAGTCCAATGGTGAATATTGAATGATCATATGATAACATGAACACAAATAAAAACCCTTGACAAATGGACCAAAGTGCCCCGGGCCAGGCACATGGCTTAAAAGTCATTGTTTAATATTACAGACAAAATGTTCTTAAATTAAAAGAAAGCAATAAACAAGTGATTACTCCTTAATAAAGGAGATGGGAACAAAGTCCTTTGCGTGCCAATTGTTAAATTAAAAGAAAGCAATAAATAAGTGATTACTCCTCAACGAAGTCCTTCTCGCATATCGAAACTTCCGCATCACGAAACAAGGGTTGTAAGTGATTCCTCCCCTAAGGCCTAAGAGAGGGACATTAGGGAATTCTCTGCATCGATCAATGATGGTAACATTCTCAGAGGATCGAGGACACCAATGAATACCCGAATGTGTAAGAGTCATTAGCCTATGAGCCCACTTCGAACCCTGTTCATTCTTCAGGACGGATCGGGGTAGATGCGAAATAAACCACCTAGCCAAAAGAGGAGTGTAACACATAAGGGTCCCTCTTCTCTTTATAGTGCGAGTATGCAGAGAATATAGGACATCTCCAAGCAGAGTAGGTACCGAATTGTGCGACAAGAAAACCTTAACCGTATTCATGTCTATGAGCTGGTCCGGATTGGGGAACAGTACCAACCCATAGATGAGAAGGGATAATACCTCTTCGAAAGCTTGTAAGTCCAGGGTATCCCAAAAATGATGAGCTTTCTCAAACTAGAACTTAGCTAAAAAAACCTTGACACCTCTTCTAGTTTCCCAATTTGCTACTACGTCAGACCACTGTAAGGACAAAACTTTAGCTAGATCTTCAGGTTTAGGGTCTCTTTCCATTCCATTGAAAGGTACTTTGTTAAGGAAGGCACGCCCAGTAATAGAGAAAACTCTTCCATAGTAGGCACTAACTGGTAATCTGGAAAAGTGAAGCAGTGATGTAGAGGGTCAAAGAACTAGAAGAGTACTTTTAGCATTTCTTCATCAGGGTTTGAGGTGACTAAGATGAGAAGTCGACCATGTCTTTCAGTGAAGAGAGAGCTTTCAGGAACCCTTGACACCAATTCCTTAAGCTGAGGAGGTACCTTTACTAGATGGACTTGGATAGTGAATCTGCGGGCGAGGGCCATGTCCTACAAAACCAGACAAAAGTAAACCCTAAGAATCCTTGAAATGGTTAGTATGGTATGATATGTTATGATGTCATGCTTATGCTCAGATATAGCAGATATAGCAAACACAGGCAAATCACACAAAGACCTTAGGTTTAATGCTTCCATGGATTTTAAGGTATACCCTCTTCAAGGTTGATTGGTTCAACTTGTCCTAAATATAGTAACCGGGTTCTAAGGGCTCTCAATATCACCGATCTTTCCCCCAAATTTCGTTATGATAGACAATTGACTTGCCACCAAACAAAACTCGAGAGTCAAACCTTAATGAGTGTAGCATCGAGTAGCAACTGACTTTTAGTTTACACCAAAGACGGCTATCTCACTACGTCCTAAAAGCCAAGTTGGTCAATTAAGGTGCTAAGGTCAGTTGACGCTTTAAGATACCACGCAGCGGCCCCGTATTCTCCTTGATTACTCAAGGGCTACCAATACACACCAAAGTATCGCATCAATGTAGCTATTATTTCAACTGTTGGTATACCCCGCACAGCTCCCTCACAGTTTATTGCTACTTACCTAAAAAGGTGCCCCAGATCCGGGTGTAGGATCTTTAACAGTAACCCAAACAAGGACCCAAAATATAAAGCAAGCAAGTCAAACCATGAAAAGCAAGTAAAGGTGATCTAGCCCTAAGGTAACCCCACTTTTAAGTGGATTGCCCAGCAGAGTCGCCAGTTTTGTGATACGGTGGTAGAACTGACTTGGTTGTTTTGCGTTTTATCGCAAATGTTGTGGTTAGCAAGAGTTGTCGGCGGCTTTTCTTTTATCCGAAAGGAAAGGATGAAAAGAACAGGAAAGACCTTTAGAGATGTTTTCTTGAGTTCAGGGGGTAGATTATTAAAAGGGAAGGTATTAGCACCCTTTTCATCCGTAGTTATCTAAGGGCTCTTAGTTGCTTGCTAGATCACTTGCTTTTTGTTTGAATGTGCTTGTGGTGTGGGTTTTGAAAGTATTCTTGAAAATGTATTTGTAATGGTCCTCGTTTCTATAAGAACACATACAAAGTGTTGTCTTTTAAAAATGTTTCAAATGAGTGTATTGGTGTATGAAATGTTTTTGTTGTAAGAAAGCGAGCAACTAAGAGCGAATCTACCTACTCAAAAGGTTTTAAATGTTCTTTTCCTCCTCCTTTAGATGTTTCTATCTTGCCATCGTTTTGGTAAGAAGCCCCATCGTTAGATGTGAAGGGACGAGCGTGGGACGTTTGTATAGTCATAGAAGGCAACCTATGGGACATTTTAGCAATGTCGTTTTAGGGACTAGATCGTTTACCGAAGGCAATATTAAGGGTCATCGAGGGACTATGATATTTTATCGAGGGTCTTTGCTAAAACGCTCATATTCAAGGGACATGACTATTTTTTGATAGGCAACAAAATGGGATTACCCTAATGGTGCTAGTGTGCAAGTGCGTTTGATTACATGCATTTAATCTTTGATTTTTTTGGGTTGTATATTTGTTGATTTTATGTCTTTCCATACACACCCTAATTACTAGCATTTATACTTGAAAGCAATAAAATGTGAAAATGTAAAAGTCCTACGCTATTACATCATTTAGAGATGGGAGTACAAATTTACAAATGGGGGGAGGGGTTGCAAGAATTTAAATCCTAATTAACTATTACAATCATATTGAAATGTACAATGCAAGAAAGAAAAAGGACTTGTTTAGAAAATGGTTTTTTGTCTCAATGAATTATGAAAAAAAAGAAACTAATTAATTAATAAAAATAAAATATTTTTATGTCTTTTTTATATTAATAAAAAGGGTATTAATGTTGAAAATGATAAAAAAAGGAAATAATGAGAGATAGAATTAGCATGCTGCTGAAAGCAAAACAAATAGAATCAGAAGTTTTGATGTCGGGCACGTTGTGGTTCAGAAAGAAACGTCAGAGGAAATCAAAAGTTCTAGATTGACACACTCTGAGGTCCTGCAAGAAATATTAGAAGGAAAACATAGAAGTTATGGTTTGCTACGTGCTGAACTTCAAAGGTGTTAGAACAGTGAGAAAGTCTCAGAAGTTCTCTGTATCAAAACAGTGAGGAGAACTCAGAAGTTCAGTATGTGCTAGGGCAGTGGGTGAACATCAGAAGTTCAGGGTGTGTTAACTGCGAGTGAAAATAAGAAGTTCTGAGTGTTAAAACAGTGCGTGAAAGCCATAAGTTCAGTCTGTGTTAACAGCGAATGAAAATCAGAAGTTCTGTGTGTGTTAAAATGGTGAAGAGAACTCAGAAGTTTTGTGTTACATCTCAGCCCTTTCCTCATATTAATCAGCACATCAGCAATTTATTCAGATCTTAACAATAAGAAGTCAGAAAGATAAAAGCACAATAGTTCATAGAAGTTCTAATCCTAATTCTGAGCCTAGCTTTATTCAAGAAGTTTTGATCCACGGTTTTTTTCTACTTATGCAATGATATGGACAACATCAATACTATTATATTTACATATTTAATGATATTTTGAATAAAAAGATTCAAAGTCAGAAAGACTTACCTTAAACCTGGAACGTGTGTTTGGGACTTGAACTGGTGCCTTCAGGTGATCTGGAGTTAGCAAGAACAACGGAAGAGAAAATGCTAAGTTCTTTGATCCACAGGGAAGAACAAAGGTTTGTTTACGATTTGCGAAGGTTTTTTACTATTTCTTTTTCTCTCTTAGATAATACTCTCTCCCTCCAAAAGCCAACCCTTTGCAAGTGTGATGGAGCAACTTATTTATAGGTGAGTTTGTTATGGTTTTTTTTTGGGGGGGGGGGGAACAAATGGGATTTGAAAATTTTTGGCACACTGTTCCATTGCTTTTTTATCATAGCTTTTTGTATTTGGTGCAAATATGTGATTTGAGAAAATGCAGGCGTGGACTGGATTAGCTGCTGGTTATAGTACTGTGTTGTAGCAGTGCAGCAGGTTGCTTAAACGAGGTTTTGGGATTTGATGATGTTCTGATCGCAGAAGACCAGAGTGAGATTTGAAGGGTGATGTTATGACTGAAGCTTTGAACATAGCCTTCACATGTTGAAGAATCATGTTATGACCAAAGAGCATCACTTCTACATGTTATGATTTCAGCATCATGTTCTGAACCGTGTTTGCAAATTCTGATTGCGCTTGTGTGGGGGCTGGCCCAGAAGTTTTGAAGTACCATATTCTCTTAACACTTAGAAAATTTTCTAAATGTTTAGAAATTTGGATTTTTTTCAAAGTAATTTCTGACTTCTGATTTTTTATGAACCAGTTTCATGTCTTGGTTAAATATAATTATTGAAACTTGATTTTTTATCTAAAAGTCAAAGTTTGACTTTTCAGTGTGCTTTTGACCATTTTGTCCTTGTGAATGATTTTCTTGGAAAATTGTAATCCAAGACTCGAAACTTGATAGAAGCAAACTCTGGGGTCCCAGATGATCCTTTGGGAAATGAGAGGGTAAATTTTGGGGTACAACAGCTGCCTCTGTTCAATCTTCTTAAACCTGAGGATGTAGATTGGCTTATCTGCCTTTCGTGATCTGAAGGTGGAAGATGATTGAACACTAGAGTGCCCATAAATTTGCACTCACATGAAGTGAGTGTCAGTCAATAATATCGGGAATGGGCTTACAGATGCGATGATGAGGATTCGTTGGGCACGGGTTTAAAGATTCCATCTAGAAAAGATATCGGTCGCATAAGAGATTCCTTTATGAGAATTCATGTAACTGTCGTTGAGGAGAACTTCGCCGGGGAATGTTGATTAATGTCTTGGAAAATAGAGGCTAGGAGCTTCGGTTGTCTGCTACTCTACTAGGGGATTAACTCTTGATTAAGGAGATGGAAGTAAATTGCATGTCTGGTCAGGGTCCAGGCTGCATAGTCACTTACTGGGGAATGTGAAATTGACCGTATCTGGTCGGGTCCTGGTCTTACAGTGTTGTAAACTGTTGTATGGAGATAAGAGAGAAGGAACCTGGATAGTAGGGCTGCTTCGAAATGAAAGCATGGGTAGTAGGGCTGCAAGAAGGAACCTGGATAGTAGGGTTGCTTTGAAATGAAAGTCTGGGTAGTAGGGCTGTGAGAAGGAACTTGGATAGTAAGGTTGCTTCGAAATGAAAGCTTGGGTAGTAGGGCTTGTGGGAAGGAACCTAGATAGTAGGGTTACTTCGAGATGAAAGCCTAGATAGTAGGGCTTATGAGATGAAAGCCTGGATAGTAGGGCTTATGAGATGAAAGCCTGGATAGTAGATCTTATAGGAAGGAACCTGGATAGTAGGGTTACTTCGAGATAAAAGCCTGGATAGTAGGGCTTATGAGTTGAAGCTTGGATAGTAGGGCTTATGAGATGAAAGCCTGGATAGTAGGGCTTATGGGAAGGAACCTGGATAGTAGGGTTACTTCGAGATGAAAGCCTGGATAGTAGGGCTTATGAGATGAAAGCCTGAATAGTAGGGCTTATGAAATGAAAGCCTGGATAGTAGGGCTTATGAGATGAAAGCCTGGATAGTAGGGCTTATGGGAAGGAACCTGGATAGTAGGGTTACTTCGAGATGAAATCCTGGATAGTAGGGCTTATGAGATGAAAGTCTGGATAGTAGGGCTTATAGGAAGGAATCTGGATAGCAGGGTTACTTTGAGATGAAAGCCTGGATAGTAGGGCTTATGGGAAGGAACCTGGATAGTAGGGTTACTTCGAGATGAAAGTATGGATAGTATGGCTGCTTCATTTGATCACGTAGATTATTTAACCCGTTTTGTTTCGAGAACTAATTTTCCATTAGTTGTCTGCAGAAGTAACATGTATAACTGCTGGGATTATTGATGATAATTGTCTTTCCTGAAAAGATAATAGGGTTAATTATATACGATGCATGAAATGCATTGTGGGATGATGTTCTCAAAATAAATAAGATTATGCTATATGTGATATGTATGTGCATGTCATGATGTATGAACATGAGATGCTATTGTGACATACCCGAGTCTAGGAAAATAAATCTCGGACTGTTGTTGGAGAGTATTCGAAATAGCATTCCTGACTGTTGTAGAAAACCGTGGTTCTTCTAATTCTGTTGGGGATGGTGAACGGAGATGACTATGCTGGAGATTTGCTCCTTGCTTACAAATATTCTGCCGGGGGAGAGACTCTGTTTGAGAATAACTCTGCGGGGAAATAACTCTGTTGGATGGATGAACTTCCATAGTTGAAGGGATAAGCTCTGTTGGGGGGTGAGCTTCCGCGTTCAGAGAAATAAACTCTTCTTGGGAGACGAATTTATGAACTGCTTGCGACTATAAAATTCGACTGGGGAACATAGATGTCCTCTCTCTGAAGGAATTTGGTTGGGGATAGTAACTCCTGCCTAGGGAAACTGATGTCAATGCTTTGATTACCTCTACTCTGTGGCAAGTGTAGATGTCACTGGGGCGCATGTAATGGTGACTTCGTTTCAAAGCTATCTCTGCCCATGTACCTACTGAAGAGAGTAATTGTCGGGCTTGACATGATTTTTTTTAGTTTTTTCCCCTGTTTCTTAAGTTACGAGCAATTGTCTTTCCGTTTCCTATGCGAATATTTATGAATAGAGATTATATTCAAATGCATATATGTCAAGAATAAATGATTGGACATTTTTGCGAAACAAAACAGAAAAAGAAAAAACAAATGGTTTTGTAAAAATGACTTATATTAATTTTCGAAATTGGCCTATAACATGCGTTTTTTCTATAAGGAAGCTGATGCTCTAGTAAGAGAATGCCGCCATGAAAAATGAAATCTATACAATATTGTGTACAACGAAAATAAAATAGCTATGTGCAATAATTCCGTTAAGTTTCAATTCTGCTATTGCCGCTATATCTTCGAGCGTCTCATTGCTTTGCTGCTTGTTCGAAGCTGATTAGATTGATTGTTGTCGTTCGAGCTTGACAGTTGATACTGAGGTCTGGTTGCAATGTGATCCAATGGGACATAGTGATATGCTTTATATCCCTAACTTTTGCCTGGAATGCCCTTTCGGGTTTTCAGTCTATCGGGATACCCTTTTTTGCCCAAGCCCTCTTTTCAGTTTTTTAACTTGTCGGGTGTACAGATTTTTTCGTTTTCATCCCTTAGTTTTTCCCAAACCCTTTTAGTTTGTCGGGAAGCCCTTATTTTTTCCTAGGTCAGTCAACCTAGCGGGTCTTTAATCATGCGTAGTATCTTTTCACTATGTCCTCTTTGACAGGGTGCGGACGGTCATCACCGTCCATGGTGGTTAGAATAAAGGCTCCACCCGAGAAAATGTTTTTAATCATAAATGGCCTTTCGTATGCGGGAGTCCATTTTCCCTTGGGATCACCTTACGGAAGTATGATGCGCTTGATTACTAGATCCCTGACTTGATATTCTTGGCGTCTGACTTTTTTGTTGAAAGCCTTGATCGTCCGTTTTTGATACATTTGACCATGACAGACAACAGTAAGTCTCTTCTCATCAATCAGATTCAGTTGATCAAGTCGAGTCTGGATCCAGTCGTCTTCGTTCAAACCCGCATCCTTCAGGATCCTTAGAGAAGGGATTTGGACCTCAATAGGCAGGACAGCCTCCATGATGTATACCAGAGAGTAGGGTGTTGCCCATGTTGACGTTCGTGCTGAAGTTTGGTACCCATGAAGAGCAAATGGTAACATCTCATGCCAGTCTTTATATGTCACCGTCATCTTCTGTATAATCTTCTTGATGTTCTTGTTAGCCGCTTCAACAGCGTCATTCATCTTCGGCCGGTAGGGAGAAGAGTTATGATGTTGTATCCTGAATTGCTTACAGAGTTAGGTGATCATCGTGTTATTGAGATTTGTACCATTGTTAGTGATGATTATCTCTGGAACACCGTAACGACAGATTAGGTTATGCTTGATAAACTGCGTCACAATATTCTTGGTAACAGTAGGAAAGGAGGCAGCTTCAACCCACTTCGTGAACTAATCAATGGCCACCAGAATGAAGCGATGCCCATTAGAAGCGGTAGGTCTAATCTCTCTGATCATGTCGATGCCCCACATTGCAAAGGGTCAAGGAGCCGTCAAGACATTTAATGGAACTGGGGGCACATGTACCTTATCAGCATAGATCTAGAATTTATGACAAGTTCGGGAGTGCTGATAACAACCTGCTTACATAGTGGACCAATAGTATCCTGCCCGTAGGATCTTCTTAGCCATGGTGTGTCCACTTGAATGGGTTCCAAAGGTACCTTCATGTAGATCCGTCATAATATTCTATGCTTCGCTCTTATCTATAGACCGCAACAAGGTAGATTCATGGTTGTGCTTGTAGAGTATTCCATTACTGAGGAAGAATTTCACGGAGAACCTTCTCAGAAACTTTTTGTCATTGACAGATGCCCCCTCGGGATACTCTTGAACCTCAAGATACCTTTTTACTTCATGAAACCAAGGTTTATCTGCTACCTCTTCAGTATCAATTTCACAGTAGTATGTTGGTTCATCCAACCTCTGAATGGTGATTCGGGGAGCTTCATTGTCCCACCTGACCTTGAACATAGAAGACATGGTAGCTAGCGCGTCCGCTAACTGATTCTCCTCCCGTGGAAAGTGTTCAACGGTTACCTCCTCAAAGTGTGGGAGCAATGTCATTACATGTTCCTTGTATGGAATAAGATTTGGGTGCTTCATGTCCCATTCTCCTTTGATCTGACTTATCACCAAGGCTAAATCCCCGAAGACGCTCAAGAATTTGATCCTTAGGTTGATAGCAGCTTTGAGACCCATGATACAGGCTTCATACTCTGCCATGTTATTAGTACAGTTGAAGCATGTCCGAGCGGTGAAAGGAGTATGACAACCCTCAGGAGATATGATTATAGCGCCAATTCCATTTCCTAGTGCATTCGAAGCTCCGTCAAAAAACATAGTCCATCGGGATCCTTTTTCAGGTCCTTCATCCAGTCCAGGTTCTTCATAGTCTGTCACTAGCATAATGTTCTCATCCGGGAACTCAAAATTCATGGACTGGTAGTCATCCACGGCCTGATGAGCCAAATGATCATCCAATACACTTCCTTTAATTGCTTTCTGGGTTGTATATTGGATATCGTATTCGGTTAGGATCATTTGCCATCTTGTTATTCTTCCGGAGAGAGCGGGCTTTTCGAAGATGTATTTGATCGGATCCATCTTAGATATCAACAAAGTAGTGTGGTTCAACATATATTGTCTTAGTTGGCGAGCAGCCCATGCCAAAACGCAGCAAGTTTTCTCGAGAAGTGAGTATCTTGTCTCACAGTCGGTAAACTTTTTGCCAAGGTAGTATTTTGCATGCTCTTTTCGACCAGACTCGTCATGCTGCCCCAGCACAGACCCCATTGAATTGTCTAGCACTGTTAAGTACAATATCAAAGGTCTTCCTTCAATCAGAGGCATCAGAATTGGTGGTTCTTTAAGGTATTCTTTGATTCTTTCGAAAGCGGTCTGGAATTCATCATTCCATTTTACCACTTGATCTTTCTTCAGGAGCTTGAAGATTGGCTCACAAGTAGCAGTCAGATGTCAAATGGACTTGGCAATATAATTTAGGCGTTTCAAGAAACCTCTAACCTCACTCTCAATACGGGGAGTCGGCATCTCTTGTATGGCCTTCACCTTTACAGGGTCTACCTGAATACCTTTGTCATTGACGATAAACCCCGGTAGTTTACCAGATCTTACCCTGAAGGTGCACTTGTTTGGATTCAACCTCAACTTATACGTCTTCAACCTGTCAAATAGCTTTTGTAGATGATCAAGGTGTTCTTCCTCGATTTGGGACTTGGATATCATGTCATCAACATAAACCTCTATCTCATGGTGGATCATATCGTGGAACAATGCTACCATGGCTCGCTGATAAGTTGCCTCAGCATTCTTTAACCCAAAAGGCATCACCTTCTAATAGAAAGTGCCCCACTGCGTGATGAAGGTTGCCTTCTCCATGTCTTCGGGAGCCATTCTGACCTGATTGTACCCCGAGAAACCATCCATGAAGGAAAAGATCTTGTGTTGTGCAGTGTTATCAACCAGAACATCGATATGGGGAAGCGGGAAGTCATCCTTGGGGCTTTCCCTGTTCAGGTCTCTATAATCCACACACATCCGTACCTTTCCCTCTTTCTTTGGTACCGGAACAACATTAGCAACCCACTGTGGATAGGAGGTGGTAGCTAGGAATCCAGCATTGAACTGTTTCATAACCTCTGCTTTGATCTTCTCTGACATTTCAGGGCGTATACGACGGACTTTCTGCTTAACCGGAGGACAGTCTTCTTTAGTCGGCAGACGATGTACTACAATATTAGTGTCTAAACCAGGCATGTCTTCATATGACCAGGCGAAGATTTCAACATAGTCGTGTAATAACTGTATCAGCCGCTGTTTGACTTTAGTCTCCATATTTGTGATGATCTTGACTTCCTTTCTGTCTACCTCTGTGCCTAAGTTTATCGTCTCAACTGGCTCTTCATGGGGTTGTATAGCCTTCTCTTCCTGCTGTAACAGCCTAGCAAGCTCTCCAGGAACCTCACAATCTTCCTCACCTTCGTCCTCGGCTTGGTTGATTGGATTTTTGAAGTTATAACTAGCAATAGCAGAACTATTATCAATGGGATCCAGAGTGGATATGGATCTGTAGTTTGATATGTGAGTGTGTGTAAGAGCATAGCTGTATTGATAAAGTGAAAAAGCAGAAAAGAAAAACAGAGAGCGCAAAATTTGTATGCAAGAAACGTCCAATGTTTATTGATGACATATGAAAATGACATATAATAACCCTCACAAATAAACCATTGTGCCTCGGGTAAAACACAAGGCCATAGAGTTTATATTATTTATTACTAATTCGAAAAACAAGTAAGACAATTACTGCTGAACAAAAGAAATTGGCACAAAATCTTTGGTTGTCCAGTTACTAGGTCCACTGTTGGTAGTAGGGTAGATCCAGATGTCAATATCAGAATCCTCATCATTGTCTTCTATAGAATTAACCCCACGATTGCTTATGCGTAAGGGAGGTCCTCCATCCCGAGCACGTCGAACTGCCCTTTGAGCTCCTGAAGTAAAGCCCAAACCTAATTTGTCCATTTTATGAGGAAAATCAAGGAGTTGTCCCCAAATGGTACACCCACCTTCTTTAACTACCGCTCTGGCGTCTTTGAGAGAAGTCATCTTCAAAGGAGATTTGGTGATCTTCGGCGCACTAGTGATGGTCTCGGTTGATGCCATAACCTGGGGAACCTCTTCAAAGTTTTGACAAGGGGTCTCTATGAATTCCACTTCCATCTTCACATACCTGAAAGAGTTCAGGTGGATTACCATATACTCCTCTTCACCATGCACAGTGACAATCTTCCCTTTCACTAGATACTTCAGCATTTGGTGCAGCGTAGAAATAACGGCCCCAGCTTCATGGATCCAAGGACGACCCAACAAAAAAGAGTATGATGGCCTGATATCCATCACGTAGAAGGTGGATTTAAAGGTTTGGGAACCCACTTTGACAAGGATGTCCACCTCCCCATGCACCATTCTTTTTTACCCGTCGAAAGCCTCCACCACAATGTTACTGGGATTTAAGGTTAAGCCTTCACAATCTAGCCTATCAAGAGCCTTCTTAGGCGGAACATTCAGTGACGATCCAGTGTCCACTAGCACATGATCCATAGTAGTGCCCCTGCATTCGATTGAGACATGTAGAGCATCATTATGCTTTCTCCCCTTTGGTGTCAAATCGGCATCTGAAAAACCCAACCCATTGTCAGCAGTCAAGCTGGCCACACATTCCTTGAATTGGTCAGCGGAGGTTTCTTGCGGCACATGCGCAGTCTTGAGAAATGAAATCAAAGCCTTTGCATAGGCTTCGAAACACAACAGTAGAGACAACATTAATATCTTCGAAGAAGTCTGTCCCAGCTGCTCGACCACGTTATAGTCGTTCTTCTTGATTATTTTTAAAATTTCTTCCATTTCTTGCTTAGAGGATTCCAAAACAACTTTTCTAGGTTCCTCGTCCGAGCAAGTTCACCTATAGCTTCTTTGCCCCCGAGTCCCAGATGACTCATCGGAAGGGGTAACAACTGGAGTAAGAATGGGAGTAGTATCAGAAGTATTAGTAGGAACAACAGATGGAATAATAATAGGCTTCTCAACAGTCTTTGGGGAGATCTCGGGAGAGAAAACCCTTCCACTTCGGGTAACTTTATTGGTCCCAACAATGTTACTGATATCGGGATCATCATCTTCAATCTTCAAATCCTGTTTGACGCTATAATAGTAAACATTGGCACCATAATTCCAAGGGACAGCTTTGTTGGAGGAGTACAGTACAGGACCAAGAAAAGTGATTATCAACGGAGCAACTCTTTGAGCAGCTGTAATCCTAACAGATCTTTTAGACGAGACCTTGGAAGGATTGGCATAAATGGTTATGATAGCAACATCTTCATGTAGGACAGTTGGAATCTAAGTCTTTTCAAATAGAATCTCTATATTATCCATCAGGCGTTAAACACCTGCTTTCAGCAAATAACAATTAGAAGGCAGAGATAGACACATGTGGCATCCTTGACCATAGCCCAGAAATAAACCGGCTAGCAACAAATTCTTCTTTACTGTCATGAGAGGAGTGGAAACTTCATCAACAGAAGTGACAAACAGATCAGTATCAATGGCATTAACATCATGGTTGTGCTTGGGCATGGGAGCAGTTATGACATTAGGCTTCTCCAGAGCATCAAACTCAATCTCCTTGGCTTCGATTAGATCCTGTATCATATTTCTCAGAGCCCAACGGTCATTTGTATTGTGGCCTGGGCTCTCAGAATGGTAAGCACACCAAGCATTTGGATTGTATCGAGGATATGTGGTATTAGGATTCTTGGGAGCCTCCTTTAAGGTTTCCAAGTTAGATCTTAATATATGGGGTAAAACCTCAGTCAACGTCATATTAATCTGGGTGAACTGCCTTTGCGGTATTTCTACCCTTTGTTGATTATTTCGTTGTTGAGTAGCCACAGGCCTAGGTATCATCATAGCCCCAACTGTTGGACGGTGCTCATCTCTGCTCTGACCTCTTGAGTTATAAATGGCACTGACCTCCTTCTTACCTGTAAATGGCTTCCTCACTGTACTTGAATAGGTGTCTTTCTGGATCTTGCCGCTCCAGATCCCAACTTCTACTCTCTCTCTCCAGTCAATATCAGCTCGGTGAAACCAGCTGAGGAGCTACCAATCAAGTGATTGAAGAAAGGACTCGATAGTGTACCAAGAAACATGTCGATCAACTCCCTATCAGACAGAGGGGGTTAGACTCTTCCAGCCAAATCTCTCCATTTCTGTGCATAGTCTTTGAACCCTTCGCTTACACCCATGGACATACTCTGGAGTTGAGTGCGGGTAGGAGCAAGGTCAGCATTATATTGATACTGCTTGTAAAAAGCAGCAGCCGAATCTTCCCAGTTGTGGACATTTGTTCCCTCCAGCTGATAGAACCACTCGAGATGAGTCCCAGATAGATTGTCCTGAAAGAAATGGACCCACAAGTTCCTATCAGCAGTGTGAGGCTGGATCTTTCTCACATAGAAACAGAGATGAAGCTTGGGGCATGACACCCTATCATACTTCGTAAATACTGGAGCCTTAAACTTCTGCGGGATGACTACCCCAGATACCAAACCTAGCTCTTCAAAATCCAGCCCTGGTATTCTTTGGATCTCCATTGTGCTCAGACGATCCTCTAACTGTTTGTACCTATCCTCAGTAGGAGGATACTATTCATCATTGTAATATGTGTCATTATCATAAATCTCAGAGCTAAGGTCCTCCTCCCTTGTCTCTCCTCCTTGATTCTTCCCTTCTTTGGACGAGGAGGTCTGATCAACCAGTTGCTTCAACGGTCCCTTGAATCTTCTGCCCAAATTCAGGGAACCAGTGGTCTTCTTCTTTTTCTTCTCTTTCAGAATAAGGGCCTTCAGATCTTCCTGCCCCTTAGCCAAGGCTACGAAAATTTGTTGAAATTGGGCATTTTATGCTTGGAGGTCCTTAATACTTTGTTCAGATGACATTATTACTGAAATAAACAGCGCAGAAGATGAGAAACCTGTTATGAAACTTGTTCATGCAATGTCATGGATGATATGCATATGCAATGATTTCAAGGACTATTAAAGGCTCAAAATTGTTTAACCAAAAGAAACACACGTTAATTGTATTAATAAGTTTGAACTGTTACAAAGGATGCCTTTTAGGCTTACAACAAAACAAAACTTACAGCAAACAAAGAAAATTAGGTCTCCCAGGAGCGCATCCTATTTGGTGCAATGTAGGTGTTTACATTCCTCTATTTATAAAGTAGCCTAGTGAGTTCCAGGACTTTCTTCTCGCTAGCATAGAATTAAGTTTCAAATGTATCCTGCTCCTCTTTGAGTTGAACCCAGGATTTTTGTAACTCCTCATGATCAGTTGGCATGTCAGGATGGAGAACAAGATAAGAAGTGTCTCCTTCAGTGACCGGTTCCATAATCGTTGGTAGAAAAGCAGGGTAAGTCATCATAAGGCTTTGAGCACGGGCTCGCACCCATTTGAGATAAGGCTCAAGAAGGATTGAGTTCTTGTGCCCCAGTGTCTTGCTATCAACTCTATGTACCATGTCCCAAGCTCGTATAAACCTTTTACGGTAACCCTGAGCATCATTCTCGTAGTCGAAGATGATTCCTTGGATAAGTGTGTCATGAGGACCATCCCTTCTCGCATATCCAAACTGTCGCAACTCCAAAAAAGGGTTGTAAGTGATTCCTCCCCTAATTCCTAAGAGAGGTACATTGGGGAATTCTCCGCATCGATCAATGATGGTAACATTCTTCGAGGATCGAGGACATTAATGAATACCCGAATGTGTAAGAGTCATTAGCCTGTGAGACCACTTCGAACCCTAGCCATTCTTCAGGACGGATCAGGGTAGGTGAAAAATAAACCACCTAGCCAAAAGAGGAGTGCAACACAGAAGAGTCCCTCTTCTCTTTATAGTGCAAGTATGCAGAGAATGTAGGACATCTCCAAGCAGAGTAGGTACCGGATTGCGCGATAAGAAAACCTTAATCGCATTCACATCTATGATATGGTCTGGATTGGGGAACAGTACCAACCCATAGATGAGAAGGGATAATACCTCTTCAAAAGCTTGTAAGTCCAGGGTATCCCAAAAATGATGAGCTTTCTCAAACAAGAACTTAGCCAAAAAAAACCTTGACACCTCTCTTGGTTTCCCAATTTGCTACTACGTTATACCGCTGTAAGGATAGAGCTTAGCCAGATCTTCAGGTTTAGGGTCTCTTCCATGCCATTGAAAGGTACTTTGTTAAGGATAGGCACCCCCAGTAATATAGAAAACTCTTCCATAGTAGGCACTAACTGGTAATCTGGAAAAGTGAAGCAGTGATGTAGAGGGTCAAAAAAACTGGAAGAGTACTTTTAGAATTTCTTCATCAAGGTTTGAGGTGACTAAGCTGAGAAGTCGACCATGTCTTTCAGTGAAGGGAGGGCTTTCAGGAACCCTTGACACCAATTCCTTAAGATGAGGAGGTACCTTTACCAGACTGACTTGGATAGTGAATATGCGGGCAAGGGCCATGTCCTACAAAAAAAGACAAAATTAAACCTTAAGAATCCTTGAAATGGTTAGTATGGTATGCTATGTTATGATGTCATGATTATGCTCAGATATAGAAGATATAGCAAACATAGGAAAATCACACAAAGACCTTAGGTTTAAGGCTTGCATGGATTTTATGGTATACCCTATTGAAGTTGGATTGGTTCAACCTGTCCTAAATATAGTAACCGGGTTCTAAGGGCTCTCAATATCACCGATCTTTCCCCTAAATTTCATTCAGATATACAATTGACTTGCCACCAAACAAAACTCGAGAGTCAAACCTCAATGAGTGTAGCATCGAGTATCAACCGACTTTGGGTTTACACCAAAGATGGATAACTCACTACGTCCTAAAAGCCAAGTTGGTCAATTAAGATGCTAAGGTCAGTTGACGCTTTATGATACCACGCAGCGGCCCCATATTCTCCTTGATTACTCAAGGGCTACCGATACACACCAAAGTATCGCATCAACGTAGCTATTGTTTCAACCGTGTCGGTATACCCCACACTGCTCCCTCACAGTTTATTGCTACTTACCTAAAAAGGTGCCCCAGATCCGGGTGTAGGATCTTTAACAGTAACCCAAACAAGGACCTAAAATATAAAGCAAGCAAGTCAAACCATGAAAAGCAAGTAAAGGTGATCTAACCCTAAGGTAACCCCACTTTTAAGTGGATTCCCCAGCGGGGTCGCCAGATATGTGATACGGTGGGAGAACTGACTTGGTTGTTTTGCGTTTTATCGCAAATGTTGCGGTTAGCAAGAGCCGCCACCGGCTTTTCTTTTATCTAAAAGGAAAGGCTGAAAAGAACAGGAAAGACCTTTAGAGATGTTTTCTTAAGTTCAGGGGGTAGATTGTGAAAAGGGAAGGTATTAGCACCCTTTTCATCCATAGTTATCTACGGGCTCTTAGTTGCTTACTAGATCACTTGATTTTTGTTTGAATGTGCTTGTGGTGTGGTTTTTGAAAGTATTCTTGAAAATGTCTTTGTTATGGTTCTCGTTTCTATAAGAACGCGTAAAAAGTGTTATCTTTTGAAAATGTTTCAAATGAGTGTATTGGTGTATGAAATGTTTTTGTTGTGAGCAAGCGATCAACTAAGAGCGAATCTACCTACTCAAAAGTTTTTAAATGTTCTTTTCCTCCTCCTTTAGATGTCGCTATCTTACCATTATTTTGGTAAGAAGCCCCATCATTGGATGTGAAGGGACGAGCGTTGGACGTTTGTATAGTCATAGAAGGTAACCTATGGGACGTTTTAGCAATGTCATTTTAGGGACTAGATCGTTTACCGAAGGCAACATTAAGGGTCATCGAGGGACTACGATCTTTTATCGAGGGTCTTTGCTAAAACACCCATATTCGAGGGACATGACTATTTTTCGATAGGCAACAAAATGGGATTACCCTAAGGGTGCTAGTGTGCAAGTGCGTTTAATTACATGCATTTAATCTTTGATTTTTTTGGGTTGTCTATTTGTTGATTTTATGTCTTGCCATACACAACCTAATTACTAGCATTTATACTTGAAAGCAATAAATTGCGAAAATGTAAAGGTCCTACGCTATTACATCATTTAGGGATGGGAGTACAAATTTACAAATGGGGGGGGGGGGGGGGGGGTTGCAAGAATTTAAATCCTAATTAACTATTCCAACCATATTGAAATGTACAATGCTAGAAAGAAAATGGCCTTGTTTAGAAAATGGTTTTTTGTCTCAATGAATTAAGAAAAAAAAGAAATAAATTAATTAATAAAAAGAAAATATTTTTATGTTTTTTTTATATTAATAAAAAGGGTATTAATGTTGAAAATGATTTAAAAAAAGTAAATAATGAGAGATAGAATTAGCATGCTGCCGAAAGCAAAACAAATAGGATCAGAAGTTCTGATGCCGGGCGCGTTGTGGTTCAGAAAGAAACCACAGAGGAAATCAGAAGTTCTAGATTGACACACTCTGAGGTCCTTCAAGAAACGTTAGAGGGAAAACACAGAAGTTTTTGGTTGCTACATGCTGAACTTCTGAGTGTTAGAACAGTGAGAAAGTCTCAGAAGTTATATGTATCAAAACAGTGAGGAGAACTCAGAAGTTCAATATGTGCTACGGCTGTGAGTGAACATCAGAAGTTCAGGGTGTGTTAACCGCGAGTGAAAATCAGAAGTTTTAATCGTTAAAACAGTGCGTGAAAACCAGAATTTCAGTGCGTGTTAACGGCGAGTGAAAATCAGAAGTTCTGTGTGTGTTAAAATGGTGAAGAGAACTCAGAAGTTCTGTGTTACATCTCATCCATTTCCTCATATTAATCAGCACATCAAAAATTTATTCAGATCTTAACAACAGCAAATCAGAAAGATAAAAGCACAACAGTTCATAGAAGTTCTAATCCTAATTCTGAGCCTAGCTTTATTCAAGAAGTTCTGATCCACGTTTTTTTTTCTACTTATGCAATAATATGGACAACATCAATACTATGATATTTACATATTTAATGATATTCTGAATGAAAAGATTCAAAGTCATAAAGACTTACCTTAAACATGGAACGTATGTTTGGGACTTGAACTGGTGCCTTCAGGTGATCTGGAGTTAGCAAGAATAACGGAAGAGAAAATGCTAAGTTCTTTGATCCACATGGAAGAACAAAGGTTTTGTTTAGGATTTGCGAAGGTTTTTTACTGTTTCTTTTTCTCTCTTAGGTAATACTCTCTACCTCCAAAATCCAACCCTTTGCAAGTATGATGGAGCAACTTATTTATAGGTGAGTTTGTTGTCGTTTTGGGGGGAAAAACAAATGGGATTTGAACATTTTTGGCACACTGTTCCATTGCTTTTTGATCACATCTTTTTGTATTTGGTGAAAATATGGGATTTGGGAAAATGCAGGCATGGACTGGATTAGCGGCTAGTTATAGTACTATGTTTTAGTAGTGCAACAGGTTGTTTAAATGCAGTTTTGAGATTTGGTGGTGTTCTAATCGCAGAAGACCAGAATGAGATTCGAAGGGTGATGTTCTGACCGAAGCGTTGAACATAGCCTTCACATGTTGAAGAATCATATTCTGACCAAAGAGCATCGCTTCTACATGTTCTGATTAAACATCATGTTCTGAACTATGTTTGCAAATTCTGATTGCGCTTGCGTGGGGGCTGGTCCAGAAGTTCTGAAGTACCATATTCTCTTAACACTTAGAAAAATTTCTAAATGTTTAGAAATTTGGATTTTTTCAAAGTAATTTCTGACTTCTGATTTTTTATGAACCAGTTTCATGTCTTGATGAAATATAATTGTTGAAACTTGATTTTTGATCTAAAAGTCAAAGTTTGACTTTTCAGTATGCTTTTGACAATTTTGCCCTTGTGAATGATTTTCTTGGAAAATTGTAATCCAAGACTCGAAACTTGATAGAAGCAAACCTGAGGGTCTAGGATTATCCTTTGGGAAATGAGAGGAAAAATTGTGGGGTACAACAATGGTCCCCTTACATTCGACAGAAACATGTAGAGCTTTGTTATGGTTCTTTCCAAGCGGTGTCAGATCAGCATCCGAGAACCCCAAACCATTGTCGGTCGTCAAGCTTGCCACACAATTTTCAAACTGGTCAGTTGTGGTCTCATGAGGCACATGAGCCTTCTTCAATAATTTTATTAATGCCCGAGCATGAGCATTGAAATAGAGTATCAAAGACAACATAGAAATCTTGGAAGGGGTTTTCCCCAACTGCTCCACGATCTTGAAATCACTCCTTTTTATAATTTTTAAGATCTCAGCCATTTCACGAGCGGAAGGTTCTCCATCAACAATGTCTTTTATGGGTATTTTCGTCTCGACGGGCTCAACAACTTTATCTATCCCTCTTGTATCAGTACCTGGCTTAGCAGCAGTGATGCGGACAGGCGCCCTTGTAACAGTTGGTGGTGAGATGTTGGGTGAAAAGATTCTCCCGTTTCTGGTTACTTTACTTGAGCCAGTTATGTTACCAATGTCAACATCTTTGTTTTCTTCAATCCAAGCGTCTTGTTTTATCCCATGGTAAAACACCTCAGTACCATAGTTCCATGGCACTACTTTATTGGAAGAGTATAGAATTGGTCCAGGAGCGGTAATTATTAGAGGAGCAACAATTGGTTCATTTGAAATTCTGATAGGACCTTTGAAGGAGATCCTAAGAGGCTTGTTTGAGATGGTTATAATGGAGAGATCTTCACACTTATTGGTCAAACTTCTGGAAGGCGGAGTCTTCTCAAATAGGATCTCATGGTTATTCGTCAGGCGTTGAATGCCTTCCTTCAGCCCTTCACATCCATTGAGTTGTTTGGCACAACAAACACAATCCTTCAAACAGCCGGGGAAAATCCCTGCTTTTAACATATTCTCTTTGATGATGATTAATGGAGTAGTCAAGTCTTCAACAGAAGCAACGAAAATGGTATCTTCAACAATATTGACACCCTTGCCATGATTTGGCATAGGCGCGGTGATGACATTCGGAGTTGGAGGAGGATCAAATTCAATAGTCTTATTATCTATCAAGTCTTGAATTTTATTCTTCAATGCCCAGCATTGGTCCGTCTCATGCCCGAGACTATTTGAGTGATATGCACATTTGGCGTTCGGATTATACTTTGGTGAAGAGGTATCTGGGTTGGCTGGAGGATCACGTAGTGTCACCAAATTAGCCTTTAGCAAGTGTTGTAAGGCTTGGGATAGTTACATGCCTATCCTTGTGAATTGTCTTCTCGGAGTTTCAAACTGTTGATGATTTGAATATGGTCTTTGAGCAGGAGTTAGATTGGAGATTCGGACAGCATTAACCGACGGACGATCATCCTTCTTGGTACGGGCCCTTGCCCCATACGCAGCATTGATTTCTTTCTTCACGATAAAAAAATTGTTTATAGGATTGGAGGTGGAGGCAGATGCCATGGGAATCTTCCCACTTTTGATACTGCTTTCAACCTTTTCATTGGTTAAGATTAACTCGGTGAAACCGGATGAAGAGAAGCCAACCAATAAGTTAAAGAACGAACCAGATAAAGTGCCCATAAACATGACAATGTGCTCCCTATCAGTAAAAGGTGGTTGAACCCTACTGGCAAGGTCTCTCCACTTTTGGGCGTATTCTTTAAACCCTTCATTCTTCCCCATTGTCATGTCTTGCAACTGAACTCTTGTCGGCATCAAGTCGGCATTATACTAGTATTGGTGGTAGAAAACGGTGGCTAAGTCTTCCCATGTATTGATACGGGAACCATCCAACTGGTAAAACCACTCTAGTTACGTCCCGGCCAAGCTTTCTTGAAAAAAGTGAACCCAAAGTTTCTTATCAGCGGTGTGCAGCTGTATCTTACGCACATAAGATTTCGAGTGAAGTTCTGGACAGGAAACCCCGTCGTATTTTGCAAAGACTGGTATCTTGAATTTGTGGGGAATGACAACCCCGGATATTAAACTCAAATCATCAAAATCTAAACCGGGGATGGCTTGAATCTCAATGGCCTTTAATTTGTCTTCTAACTACTTGTATTTGACATTGGCAGGAGGATACTGCTCGTCAAAATAATCATCATCATCAGATGCTTGATCATTGATACACCCATCCTGGGTACTCCTAGCTTCTCCAATCTGATTCTCGTCTTCCTCAGATGAGTCTTCCACTACTGGGATATGACGGGCCGACTCTTTGAATCTTCTACCCATGTTGACTAGGGATTTCCTCTTTGGTTTCTTTTTGGCTGCTAGCAACGCCATCAAGTCTTGTTGCCCCTTGGCTAGGGTCAACAGGGTCTCTTGAAACTGAGAGTTTTGTGCTTGTAGGTCCTTCACTATTTTCTCGAGATCCATCTTGTGCTAAAATAAACAGCAGAAAGATAAGGAAACCTGTCATGGAAAACTTGTTATGTTATGATGCATAGAAGATGTGTATACAAATGATTTCAAGGATTTATGAAATTAAAATTTGTATAGACAAAAAATGAATAAACGTCAAATTTCATTAATTAGTTCAAAATGATTACAACATGCCTCTTGGGCTTACAAAATAAATCTCTAAGATAAAGAGGTTGAACACATCCTCTTTGGTGCAATGTAGGCGTTCAAGCTTTGTTCTTCATGTAGCTACTTTGTAAGCTCCAAGACCTTTTTCTCACTAGCGTAGAATTGAGCTTCGAAGGTATCTCGTTCTTCCTTTAGCTGAATCCAACCCTTTTGCAAGTCTTCAAGAGAAGTAGGCATGTCGAGATGGAGGACAGTGTACGGGACATCTCCTTCAACCACAAGTTCCATGATAACTGGTAAGATGGAGGGATAAGGCATCACAAGTTTATGAGCACGAGCTCGTACCCACCTAAGGTAAGGCTCAAGGGGAATGGAATTCTTGTGTCCCAGCGTCTTACTATCCACTTTACTTACCATCCTCCAAGCTTGTATAAACCTCTTAAGGTAGCCTTGCTCGTCACTCTCGTAGTCGAATACCACTCATTGGATGAGCATATCATGCGGACCATCCCTTCGGGCATAACCAAACTATCGCAAGGCTAAGAAAGGGTTGTAAGTGATACCTCCCCTAATGCCAATCAAAGGGACATTATGGAATTCCCCACAATGGTCAATGATAGTAACATTCTCCAAGGATCGAGAACACCAATGAATATTCGAATGTCTGAGCGTCATCAACCTATGGGACCACCTCAAACCTTGCTCGTTCTTCAACACATACCGGGGAAGATACGAAATAAACAATCTAGCCAAGAAAGGAGTTCAACATATGAGGATCCCTCTCTTCCTCATAGTGCGAGAGTGAAAAGAATGTAGTATATCTCCCAACAAAGTGGGCACCGGATTGCGAGACATAAAGATTTTGACAGCATTTACATATATAAGTTGGTCAGGGCTTGGAAACAAAACCATCCCATAGATGAGAAGGGCCAAGATTTCTTCAAAAGCTTGTAAATCCAAAGAATTCCAAAAGTCTTGAGCTTTCTTAAACAAGAACTTGGCTAAGAACCCTTTGACACCACTCCTTGTTTCCCAATTAGTCGTGACATCAAATTGTTGTAAGTGTAGTGCTCGGGCAATCTCTTCAGGTCTTGGATCTCTTTCCGTACCGTTGAAGGAGAGTTGATTGAGAATAGGAATCCTCAAGAGTTGAGAGAATTCTTCTAGAGTAGGCACAAGCTGATAATCAAGAAAAGTGAAGCAATCGTGTAGAGGATCAAAGAACTGGAAAATCACATTCATCATATCTTCATCAGTGCTAGAGGTAACCAAGTTTAGGAGGCGACCATGTCTTTCGGTGAATGAATAATTCTCAGGGACCCTTAATGCTAAATTTTTGAGTTGAGGAGGAATTCTTACGAGATTGACTTGGATAGTATTCCTGCAGATAGAAGCCATGTCCTACAAAACAGAATAAAAATAAATCCCAATAATCCTTGAAATAGTTAGTGAGAATGAGTATGATGTTATGATGTTTATGATGTTATGTACAAGTAAACATATACACACAAGGAAAACAAGTCCTTAGGTTTAGGCTTGCATGGAGTCTCATAGGTAATTACCCTCTTGAAGTTTAGTTGGCTCAAACCTGTCCTAGAAATAGTAACCGGGTTCTAAGGGATCCCAATATCACTGATCTTTCTTATCGGGTATTGTTTCAGTGCAAGCCTCTTTCATGGCAACCAAAATATCCTGAGAAGTCTGATCTCAATAAGTGTAGTATCGAGTATCAACCAACTTCGGACTACACCAAAGTCGGCTATCTCACTACTTTCTAATGGCCAAATTGGTCAAGTAAAGGTTCTAAAGTCAGTTAGCGCTTCATGACACCACACAACGGCCCCGTATTCTCATTGACTACTCAAGGGCTACCGGTACCCACAAATGTGTCACACTAACATAGCTATTGCTTAGACCATGTCGGTATACCCCGCACAATTTCCATAATGTATTGCTACTTACTTATAAGGTATCCCAGATCCGGGTAGAGGATCAAAACAAGCCCAAACAAGGAACCAAATGTAAAGCAATCAATTCAAACAATGAAAGCAAATAAATATGATCTAGCCCTAAGGTAACCCCATTTTTAAGTTTTCCCCAGCAGAGTCGCCAGTTCTGTAATACGGTGGGAGAACTGACTTGGGATGTTTTGCGTTTGATCGTAATTGTTGCAGTTAGCAAGAGTCGCTGCCGAATTTTCTTTTATCCAAAAGGAAAGGTGGAAAAGAATAGGAAATACCTTTGAGATTATTTCTTGAGTTTGGGGAGTAGATTATGAAAAGGGAAGGTGTTAGTACCCTTTTCATCCATAGTTATCTATGGGCTCTTAATTGCTTGCTAGATCACTTGCTTTTGTTTGAAAATGTGCTTTGTGGTGATTTTTGAAAGTATTTTTGAAAAGGCGCCTTCCTTTAGGCAAACTTTGTAATGATTCTCGTTTTGTAAGAACGTATACAAAGTGTTGGACTTTTGAAAATATTTCATGTTTTGAAAGTGTTTGGTGTTTGTTTTGAAAGTGTTTGGTGTGTGTTTGTTTTGAAATTGAGAAAGCAACTAAGAAAGTTTCTACCTACTCAAAAGCCTTTTGTTCATTTCTCTCCTTTCTTTTGATATTGCTATCTTACCATTCATTGGTAAGAAGCCTTATCTTTGGATGTAAAGGAACGGATATGGGTCATCGTATAGTCATGATAGCAATGTTGTGATATATCTTAGCATTTCTCGTTGAGGGACTAAGATCATTTGTAAGGCAACATTTGTAGCGTCATCGGGGGACTATGATCTTGTATTTTGATTGTTTTTGCTAAGACATCCCACATGCATAACATGACCATTTTTGTAAGGCAACAAGTGGAATTACCCTAAGGGTGCATGTGTGAATAATGTGTTTGATTTGTATGCATTGCTTATCTTTGATTAGGATAATCTACTTGTTGATTGTATCTTTCCATACAAATCCTAATTACTAGCATTTATATGAAAGCGTAAAATTGCGGAAAGTAAAATTACTACGCTATTACATCATTAGGGGGATGGGGTATACAACTTTACAAATGGGGATTGCAAGAAATTTAAACCTAATTATCTATTACAACCATATTGAATAATGAATAATATACAAGAAATGAAAATATAATACACAAGGGTATAAATGGAAAGGAAAGTATTTTTATTTGGTTTTTGAGGAAAAGGGTCTTTAACCTAATTATCTAAAAGAAAATGATTAATTAAATCAATAAAATTAAGCCTAAACTAATTAAGAAAAAAAATTAAGTTTGAAAGCATTTTTTAGGGTGTTTTAAGAAAAAGTTTTTCTTAGTTTGATAAAAAAATAATATGGAAATTAATTAATTAAAAGAAAACCTAAATTCTAAGTTGATTTTAATTAGAAAAGAAATTAACTAAACCTAAATCTAATTATTATTAAGAAAAATAAATTAATTTTGTTTAAGAAAATGTTTTTGTCTTTTTTAGTTTATAAAGAAAAAAAAAACTATAAGTATATAAATAATAAATAAAATGTTTTTTTTTATTTTTATTAATAAAAATAATAATAATAATAATAATAATAATAATAATAATAATAATAATAATAATAATAATAATAATAATAATAATAATAATAATAATAATAATAAATAAAATAAAATAAAATGAAATGTAAAAATAAAAGTCAGGGAGTTTGAAATTGGATTTTGGGAGTATATTAGAAAAACCAATTTTGTTAGGCCCACTAATGAGATTTTTGTAATCAGAAAAACAATAAAATAAAAAAACTTGGGCTTGTGTGTGATAAGCAGGTAGGGGGTGGTGCAGCAAAATGGCAAGGCCCAGTGATTAAGCACAGGCGCTGGTTGTGTCAAAAGAGAGAGAAATATGGAAAAATATGAAAAGTGGCAGCGCTGGGGCTTGAACCCACGCCCTTGACATGAAACGCGTGCTGCCTTACCATTGGGGTGGCTATACATTCGTTAACTTAAACAAAATAATAAATACATAACATAAATTCAGTCCTGAAAATGATTTCATCTTCAACCTCCAGCCATGGTTCCTGTAACTTACTCATTTCTCAACAAAAATGAAAAATGTAAACATGAAAGTTGCTCCATTTTTCCATACGAATCCAACTATATAAATATCATAAGCTATAAATCAAAGATGAATGAGAATTTCTAATGGTACCAAATTCTGACCTAACTTTTTTCAGAGCTTCAAACCTAAAATTCTCTAAGCTCAATCAATATAAATGAAAGCTATGGACATGTACAGTTTCTGGGCAATGATATCTACATTTTATCTTCACAAATGCAAGCTTAACAATGCCTAAATGAAAAAGATATAAGTTCAGAAAAGATACCTTAAAACTGGAAATCGTGAAATGAGTTTGAGCTCCTTTAAAGGAGTTGTGATGATCAATTAGCTTCCTTAAATTCCCAGGAAGCTAATGCAATGCTTAGCTTGAACAATGGATGGCTGGAATGGCCTGGAGAAGTTAACTTGCAGACTCTGTTTTTTGGTTATGGAGGTTTATGAAAATGGTGTTACAGTTCTGGAACAAGGACATGGATGGACTATATTTGAGGTATACAAGCTTTGTGATTGATTAGAAATGAAAACGCACGAGGGAAATGTGAGTTACAAGTTCAAAGTCAGAAACTGTGCATCAATGGTTTTTTTTTAGCAATTTCTGGCTTGCAAGTGTTTGAGAGAGTTTTAGGGTGTTTTTGCTCGTGTATTAGCTTGCAAATAGTATCCTTATTTATAAGCAAATGGTTTTTCAGACTTGTAGTTGATCAGAATTCAAATTCACATGTTTAAGCTCAACATGTGATTTTCTTGACAAAACAAGTTTCCATGCCTTTGTACTTGCTATTGTAGAGTGGTTACACTTTAAATAAACTTGCTTCTAACTTTTTAGATGGAGTGTTATCATAGGGAACAAGTGAGAGGCTCAAGAATTGACTTTATGCATAAATATTGCTTTTCAAGAATGGCAATGTTAACTTTCTTCCAAAAATGGCAAATTGACTTGGACAATGCTTAAACCACTTGGATCATAGCTCAAAAGTTTGTGCAATCCATTAATTATGGATATATATACACAAGTTATAAGGCATTCAAAGCAAGATTATGCAGTATAACATTGAGATTAGATTATGTGTTCATCAATGAAATGGCTTGTAATTCAAGTTGGAAACCCTAACTTCTTGCTTTCGATTCTCCTAGATCAAGTATGATCTCAATGAGTTATTGGACATTTTTTAAAGCTTATCACATACTCTACAACATTCATGTTGGATATTTTTGAAAATTAAATTTGGAACTAGGTGAAAAATTGTCATGAAGTTAGGTTAAAATCCTGCCTAACTAGGGCAAAATTTCACTAAGTCTTTTAAGTTTCATGAACATGTCTTCACAAAATCATAACTTGAAATATAAGCATTTCTAGGAAAGGTTATACCCTACAATTTTTTATATATCATTTAGATCTAAAACTTTCATGTTGGAAATTTCCTTTGAATCATCTTGCATCATGGTGGAAATTTGGCATAAAGTTGTGAAAAAATATGAACTTTCTAACACTTAGAAAAAATTCTAAGTTTTAGAATTTTGACTTTTCAAAGATGAATTTTGACTTTTCAATTCCTTTATGAACAAGTTTCATATTTTTACATGTCTTGATGAATTGTGATCTTTGAAACTTGATTTTGACCAAAAATTCAAAGTTTTGACTTTTCAGTGTACAGTTGACTTTTCACCAGTTGATTGAAATTCAACTATCAATCAATTGATCTTGAGAAATGTTTTGAGCCATGAAATTAGGTCAAAATTATGTATTTGAATCCTCGAGATCATGTTTTAAACCAATAAGTCATTGGTTAGGTCAAAAGTAAAAAATTGCACCTTCTTAGTCAAAACCCTAATTTTAACCATTTTGCCCTTTTGATGATCTGATCAAATTTCTTGAGAAACTGTGATCCAAACTTGATCAATTGACATATATGAGTTCATAATGTTGATAGGCACAAAAAAAGATGAAGTTTGACTATAAATTGACCACAGTTGACTTTTCCCCAATACAACTGATTTTAGATCAACTGATCGATTGACTGAGCAAAAATGTGATCCAAGACTTGAAACTTGACATGAGCAATATTGAGGGTCCAAAATCATTCATGAAAGTCATATGGGGCATTAAAAGTCCATTTGCCTTTGTGCAAAATCAAACCCTAATTTGAGTCATCAGTGCTTAAGGAGGTGTCTTGAGCTGATCAAACCTTGTGTGGTCTTGAACCAAAGGAGATCTTTATGAGAGATTACTTGAGAAATGGGAGGGAAAATTTTGGGGTACAACACCAGGGCCGAGTCTTTGTATACGCTCAAGAACTTGATTCTCAGGTCAATAGCATATTTAATACCCATGATGCACGCTTCGTATTCAGCCATGTTGTTGGTACAACCAAAGCATAATCTGGCGGTGAGCAGTGTATGACAACCCTAAGGAATATAATTACAACACCAATTTTGTTGCCAAGTGCATTAGAAGCTCTGTTGAAAACCATAGTCCATCGGGATCTGATCGTGACTTTATGAGTCTGTCGGGTGAAGAAATACTGCTTTTATGGTACGGGTTTTCTATGCTTATGGGAGTTCTACGAAACTGGGAAAACAAAATAAAAAACTATGAAACTGAAATAATAATAATGTTGCAGAACTGGAAAATAATGGCAAGTTACAGTATGTAGAAGAAACAATAAAATTGGTGCAAAGTCTGGAAAATAACAATGTTGATAATTGATTCCAATTTATAGATTCAAAAAGTAAGCAAAAATAGGAGGAATCCCCTTGATCCTCGTTCTTCCATCATGAAGAAATTCCAGCCAACTCTTTGTTTCGTCCACTTCGTGGAGATAATTTCGTAATAGTTATATGAGTTGTCACGAGCGTCATGTGCGTTGTGACGTGGGGCACGTATCTCTAATTTATGTCGGTTGGGACATGAAGCGTGTTGAGGGGCACACTTTTACAACTTGTGATGGGCGGCACGCGCCTGTGGCAGGTGGCACGCCTTCTGGTACAGAATGCTGCTAAATGTTGCATTTCTTCTTTGTTTCTCCATTATTTTTCTTCCTTTTCTCATTTTTGCCTTGCAAAAGCTAAGTACCTGAAATATGCTGCAAATACTACAAATAGATATAAAATGTGACATAATAAACGAAGAATCGGAAGTTTTATCTATGTAAATCGGGCGTAAAATGTTATAACTTTTCGTGTTATCAAACTCCCCAAAGCTTGAACCTTTGCTTGTCCTCAAGCAAATTAGTAATATAAAAATAATAAAGCAAATAGATGATGTAGTTCGATTTATAAGAGGTTGCCAATATTTTTGCGGAAACATAAGCTCAACATAACACAAAAGATATTGTAATAACACTAAACTCCCCCTATTGTGAAGACCAATTCCAATCATACCATTATAGCTCGACCTAATTCTTTTCGCTAAATTTCACCCGTTTTCATTCTAGCACGATCACATATGCACATAGTAGAGTAGTCGATTAGTGACTATGATCCTTTTTAAGCATGAGGTTCTGGAACATAAATGTGGTAACCTCCTTTAATTCACCCAATTGCAAGTCGTGGGGGATCGGACCGTAGTCCTCCCTACCAAGTTCAGTACCAGACACCTCTGAACCAACCAACAACGGGTTTCTATGTTATATAATGTAGGTTCTGCATTTGTTGGATTAAGTGACCGGGTGAGGGTCACCTAACTTAATTGGTGCATTCCCTATTTTCTTACAGTAAAGCATGTATCTTTTAAATACTCTGGATCATTCACTTATATTCATCGACTCCCTACGTAGTTTGTGTTTAAGACGGTGTTTACTGCTAAATAAACTACTTGGGGCTAATTTAAAACTAAAGTTTAAGGTTTCAGTATAAAGGGTACTGAAATTGATCTAGCGCAATTTGGGGATTTAGAGTGTTACGACGGTATCCATCGTATTTTTGTTTCACTCAATGTATCTCATATATTTTTAAAAAGTGAGCAACCTGTATACTCTTCGAATGTTCAGGTTATGCAAGTAACGGACAAAAATTTTGTTATGGCTCAAGAAAGTGGGGAAATTAGATAATAGCGGAAAAATTGCATAAAAAAACTCAAAAGTACATAGATGTTTTTTATTACAAGGAATACAAATGGGAATGAAAGATCTACTTAGAAAGCAATAAAGAGTTTCTGAACTAACTAACTCCCCTAAGCTTAAAACAAGAATTGTCCCAATGCTTAAAAAACAAAAAGGAAACGGGAAGAGAAACAAAATTGATCTATTCTTGCTCGTTATCGCATCCTTTTCCTCGCCCTCGTGCTCGGCCACGTGTACCCAGAGGATGAGGCATAGCCACATGGTATATATAATCTTGAAAACCATCCATGCGTATAATTAAGGCTTCCATTTCCTCGGTCAATCTTACAGCCCGGCGCTCATTTCTTTCTTCATATTACTGCTATTGATTTTGCATAGACAACATAAGTTGCATCATTGCATTTTGATTGTTCTGCATAGCTTGCACTCTTTAATCTTGTTGCATGATGGCGGCCATAATGTCATCATTTGAGGTCGGTGCTCTTTTGCGCCTTCTTCTGGGTCTTGTGGACGTGCTTGCAATGTTTTCAGAAGAAGCTTGTTGTTCAGTATCCCCCTTGTTCCATTTCTTGCTCCATTTCATCAGCTTGGACATTCCCTTGGTCGTTTCGCGCATTATCTCCAAGTGCAGGAGCATTAAGGTCCTAAAGCCACTTATCCATTTTTGTAATATCAATAAGTGCAATGTTTGGAAAAATGACACTAGGGACAACTCTGTTATGCACCATCGTATTATACCTACCATCTCCTCTGACCTTAATCAAGTGACCAGCCCGACAGTTGTCGATGTCAATGAAAGTGGGCAGCAGTGGTGGCAGATTTGAAAGCTTATCTTCAAGGTGTAGGCCAAGTGCTATAGAGGTGACTAGCCCGCCAATGCAGAAAGTTGTAGACCCTCTTGCACACAAAGATTGGATATATGGTATAAGGAACTTTCTCACATTAATCTTTTGGTTAGGAGTTAAGGTACAATGGAGGAGGAACAATTCTTTAGAATTAACCTTATTGTTGTTAATCCTCCCAAAAATAGTGTTGGAGATGACACAGTGAAAATACCTGATAGCGGGATTATGAATGGATGAAGCATAAAGTCCCTCCCAACTATTTGGTTCCTCATTAGAGAGGGCTTTCCAAAGCTTGAAAGTTGTATATGCCCAATCTTGGTCTATAGGGATACGATGGTGTACCACTCCTTCACGAGGGAAGCGGAAGAAATCATTCAAAGTAGATTGACTTATAGAATATTCATCGTTCAACATTCTAAAAGTAGCTGAGTAGGATAAGTGTTGGCTTTCGTCGCACAATGGATTGTATGAGAACGAGCTTAAAAATTCCAAAGTCAGCGAATCATACGTTGGAAGATTATGTGTTCATATGAATGTTAAGTCATAGTTTTGGAGTAACCACCATACACTATCAAGCAATCCTAATTTTTGCAAGTACACAGTATCAACATACCGTGTAGGGACTACAGAGCATTGATAAAATTTGAGATATTGCACCCTTTGGTGATCTCCAACTTCACCATTTCGAAAAGTAATTTCGGAAAGGTCTGACTCTGGTCTTGAACTTCTGCGTGCCATTGTTGAAGCAAGGATGGAAGATGGGTAGGAGTTTGTGTGAGAAGTTGGGGGTTTTGGAATGGAAGTGGGTTTGGAGAGTGTATATGTAGAGAAATATAATGAGGGTAATAAGTGGGGATTAATGAATTTTGATGATAATGATAATGGAGGGATTGAAATAGGTGGAGGTTTAATGTAGATAAAGTGGAGGTTTGAAGAAAATGTGAAGAAGAAGAGTTCGACGAGGGTTTCTGTGATAAAACAGAAACACTTTTGTTTCTAACTTCGTGCCGAGTGGCATGCTATTGTGCCGAGCGGGATGAGTTTTATGAAGCGTGATGGACGTCACACTTGTATGGTGAATGACACGCAACACAGAATCTGAATAAAATATTAAAATTTCGTTTCCTAGACTTCCCGTATATTTAAAACATTAAACTCATATATTTTTCAATTCTTGCAAGCATGTGATGACAAATATAGTGCATTAAATGAAAAGCAGTGTAATGTAAATTTCATAAATAAATGAATGAAAAACTGAACAAAATATAACTGAACTGAAAATAAATAAAAATCGTACTTAAGAAATTGAAATAGAAAATAATGGTAAAAATTGTACTTAAGAAATTGAAATAGAAAATAATGAATATTCTGATCTAATAAGTCTTCTCCCCACACTTAAACAAAACATAGTCCACAATGTTTAAATGTGAAAAGAAGATATGCAGTAAGTCTGAAAAATTAGCCACTTCGATTGTTAAGAACAGAAGCGGAGTAGATATGTTGGTAAAGATGGTCCAACTGTTCGACTACCACATCCATGAAAGAATGGAATTCGATCCTCGGAATAATAAGCGCATCCCTCAACAAATCAAGCTCAGATTCTAAAGCATTTATAGTAGGCGTGTGATCAAATACGGGAGGTGGAGTAGCAACTGGCGTGGCGGAGGTGTTTGAGTTAACCTGATTGGGAGAAGGAGAATGATGGTAAAAAGGAGGGGTTTCAAGGTCAGTCTCTTCATCAGACAGGAAGGAGTCAAGGTGGTCATAAATCATGGGTGTCTCGGGAGTAGGTGGTGGTGAAATGTGGGGTTCGGCCTAATCATATAATCAGTTGATCCTATCATGCACACTAGTCCTAGGGTCAGGCGGGGTAAAAAGGGGCATTAACTGATTGTTAATGAGTAGTTCAAAGTTACCCGGGTCTAGGTTTCCAATTATTCCCTTATTGAAACAAAAATTGATATTCATTGGTTGAAATCTTCCTAGAGGAACAAGGTTTACCAGTGGTTGTCTTAAGCTGATAGCATCTGCTATCATGGTTACTAAGCCACCTATCAAGATTGGTTCATGGATGGCTCTTGCAAGACGGTGAAAGTTGGATATCATAAGGTAGCCCCGTTTATGGGACGGTTTTGCGAAGCACGGAACATAATGAAAATCTTGACTCTAGATACTGTGGTTATATTTTCTAGCGTACCAAAGAGGGTGTGGGATAGGATTTTATGAAAATATCTTAAGGATGGGTTATGAATGTTTTCTGAGTTCATGACATCAGCTTCAGGGTTACCTATACCTGTAATATCCCTCCAGAAATAGTCTAGCTCACCCACATTTAAAAGTTCTTCTTGGATCACTGTGAATGCATCAAGACCGTGTGGAAATCCTAATAGTTCTGCCATCTCCCTATTGGTATAGGTCTATTCAATGTTAAATAACCTAAACCTAATTATTCCTATATTAAACCCTAGACCATGGTTAGGTTTATAGACAAGAGAGCTTAAAAACTCTAGGATCAATCTACAGTAGGAACTAGACCTTATTCTTAGGGAAGATATGTCCCAGCTTATTTGGCTTAGTAGGAACAAGATAGTGTCTCGGATTCCTAATGTAATCATAGCTGGTCTATCAGGGTAGACACTCAATCCTAACTCCCTATCAGATAAAGACTCAAACCACCTCTGTTGATTCCTTCCTCTAAACATAATGCCCATAGTATCAACCGAATTTATCGTGATTAGTGCAATTAGCTACTAGTAAAGTTAGCCTGAAGTAGATTGACAATTAGCATTAAGTTAGTAGTGAGTAAAATTAGAGAAACAATATTGCATGACTTTATAAGATTAGAAATAAGCTATAACCAAAAAAAATAAGAAAAGAAAATAAAAACAAAAAATAAGCAAAGCAAAAAGAAAAAGACTAAAAAGTGGGTTGTCTCCTAATAAGCGCTTTGTTTAAAGTCGTAAGCTCGACATAACATGATGATTAATCTAATGAATGGGGGTCGCAGTGCATATATCCTAAATTTTGTGTAACATTCCTTGTTATCTATGCTATGATAATGCTTTAGACGCTGTTTGTTGACGCTAAAAGGTTCACTACACATTCCTTTGATTTTTATTGCCCCATTTTGAAAAACCTTAGTGACTTCGAAGGGACCAGACCATCTAGAGCAAACTTTTCCCGGAAATAGTTTAAGTCTAGAATTAAATAGGAGAAATATATCACCTTCATTGAATTCTTTTATAGGTATTTGTTTATTGTGCCATTTTTTAGTTCTCTCCTTATAAATCCAAGCATTCTCATAAGTGTCTAGTCTAAGTTCTTCTAGTTCGTAGATATCTAAGATATTTTTCTAACCTGCGGCATTGTAATTTAAATTAAGGGTCTTAATGGCCCAATAAGCTTTATGTTCAATTTCTATCGGCAAATGACATGATTTCCCATAGACTAATTTAAATGGTGTGGTTCTGATCGATGTTTTGTATGCCGTCCTATATGCCCATAGAGCTTCGTGTAACTTAGATGACCAATCTTTCCTAGAGGTTGCTAACGTTTTTTCTAAGATTTGCTTAATCTCTCTGTTGGAGACCTCTACTTGCCCACTTGTTTGCAGATGATAAGGTGTTGCGACACGATGTCGGACTCCATACTTTGCTAATAATTTTTCTAAGATTTTGGAAATTAAATGGGAGCCACCGTCATTGATGACGAGTCTCGGAACATCGAATCTTGGAAAGATTATGTTGTTGAAAATCCTGACTACTACTCGTGCATCATTTGTTGGAGAGCCTACAACCTCGATCCATTTTGAAATATAGTCGACAACAACTAGTATATAGTGATTTCCAAAGGAAGACGGGAAGGGTCCCATGAAATCAATTCCCCATACGTCAAAGACTTCCACTTCTAGAATACCTTTTTGAGGCATCTCATCGCGTCTAGAGATGTTTCTAGTGTGTTGGCATTGGTTGCAATTTTTAACCATGATATGGACATCTTTCCACAGATTAGGCCAATAGAGGCCAGTTTGTAATATTTTAGTGCAGGTCTTTGAAGTACTCACATGTCCTCCATAGGGAGCAGCATGACAGTGGAGAATTATGTTTTCAATTTCATTTTTAGGAACACATCGACAGAAAATACCGTCAGCGCCTCTCTTGAAAAGAAAAGGCTCATCCCAATAATAGTTTTTAAGGTCATGAAAGAATTTCTTCTTTTGTTGATAAGACATATCAGGTGGAAGCACTCCAGCAGCCAAGTAATTGACAAAATCTGCATACCATGGCAGTATGGTTTTAGTGTAGACTGCTTCCATTATTTTGTTTGTGTTCATGTCTTCTTAAGTCATAGGGTAATCTATTGTACAACTTTATAATTCTAATTGGGCTACAAGGTGTTCATAAGGAAAATCATCATTTATGGGTACTGTGATCGGTGGATCTGGAACTGATTGTTTAACGCTGGTTCGCGAAATGTCGCGGTAAGCAAGAGTCGCCACCGTCTTTTATTTTCTCCAACATGGACAGGACAAAAGCACAGCAAAATTCCTTATGAGATTGTCTCTCGGTTCGGGAGGTAGATTTATAGAAAGGGAAGGTGTTAGCACCCTTTCTATCCATGGTTATCCATGGGCTCTTAGATACTTGCTCATTGTGTTTTCAAAAGTGTTTGCTTTTCAATTGTGAGTGGGTTTGAAAAAGTTTCGTTTAAAGATTTCAGAACGACTCTTGTATCAGTCCTCAAGAGTGTTTGAAAAAAAATTTTGAAAGCTTTTTGAAAAGTGTCGGTGTGAAAAGAGTTTTTTGATTTGTTTTTGAATAGAGCAAGTATCTATGAGTCATCAACGTACCCTAAGGAATTAGGTTGTGTAAATGTCCTTAAGGTAGTGCCATCCCACCATTGAGAGGCAGGTAGCACCACCGTTGGAGGTGTTCGGGTCAATTCGATTGTTAGGGACAGTGTGGTCACCATAGCAACAGTAGGACACCTTAGAAGCTACCCCTATGCCATAGATCATGGACATAAGGACTTACTAAAACGTCCTATACTCGACGACCATGTTTCGAGGGGAAAGGCAACAGTGAGGCGTACCCTAAGAGTGGTGTGTGAATTTGTGTATTGTTTTCAGTTATATTTTATCTTGTCATGCTTTTGGTGATCTACGCTTGCTTTTAATTTAGGCCATTCATTCTTTCATGCAAAGTTTAGCAGCTTTAAGGGTGCGGAAATTAAAGTGCGGAAAATAAAGTCCTACGCTATTACAAGGCGCGGGTCTATACATCGCCAAATTAACAAAGACCTGTTTTTTAATAAAATGCGGAAAATAAATAAATTCCTAATTACTATTACAAGGCTTGAGCAATTACATAATATTTAAAACGAAAAATAAGGACAAACGCGCGAAAAGAAATTAGAATCGAATGTTCGAGGGCGTTGGACCCTTTACAGATTAAATTGAAATTAAAAAGTTAATTAATTATTTAATAAGAAAAGAAATTGTTTTTTATGTTTTTTAATGAAAATAAGGAAAATTAATTAAAATTAGAGTTTAAATGAAACCCTAGTTCTAAATTATTTTTAATTGTTAAAGATATTCATGTTTTAACCTAATTTACACTAGCTAATTAATTACATGGATATTTACAAAATAATTAATAATTAATAATAATAATAATAAGAAATTATTTATTAAGAAAAAGAATAAAAATGCTAAAAACCTAATTTCTACATATTTTAGTTATTAAGAAAAGATTAAAATTAAAACCTAATTTACTAATTGATTATTAAAATTTTATTTACAAAAATATTAATGAATCAAATATTAAATAAACATATTTTTAGTTTTGATTTTTCTGGTTTTATTACTGTGAAAATTAATTTATGGACTTTAAAGAAAACAAATAAAAATAATTAAAAGAATAAAAAGGAAAAATAAATAAAAACTAAACATTGAGCAAACCATGGGGGGTGTCTGACCCTTTTGGAGGTTAATTGTGAGTAATTTGGCCCATTAAATCAGGCCCTTTTTGACTTTCCAGCGCTTGCGTGCAGAGTGGTTGACTAGCGTGTATTGTAGACTGCACATTCTGGCCTTTGGATTGACCCTCAGGGACACTTGGCTGGCTTGGACGTGGGGTTGCATGATGAACCCTGAGAGAGGCGCTACACAGAAGCATGTTATGGAAAAAATTATGAAACATAATAGGGGACCTGGGAATCGAACCCAGGTCCCAGCGTTTACCAAGTGAGTGCTTTGCCAGTTGTGCTGTTTGCGCGCTTTGATAATATTATGGAACGTAAATAATATAATACAAAACGAAACTTAGTGATATACAACGAAAAAACATGCGCCATTATTCAAACGCTCCAGTCATCCTGAGACACGTCCACCTTCTTCCTCATCTTTCCTGCAATTATCAAACAGATAGCGGGGGTTTTAAATCCCCACTAAACTCAAACAGAAAAAATAGCGATTAGCTCCTGGGCAAATATAAAAAGGGCGCGAATAGTGAGTTCAGTTCGTCTTGTTGTCACGGTTTCAATGGTATCAATTTGGTTGTCCAATTTTGCCATATGTGGAAAACCCTCTTTCAAAGTTTCTGAAACCCTAAAATGCATTAATGGTGGATCACGATACAGGCCTTGTTAGTTCAATCAAAGGATACCATTAGCTTCAGAACATTCATATTAGTATAAATCAATGGTTAAAAATCACAAATAATGCATGGAAAATGAAACACAATTATGAAAAATTTTGTGAAAAGTATGACTTTGCTCTACCAATTCTTGAGGTTTGGAGATCAGCTCTTGATTGTAACACGTTCCTGGGTGTCTTGGCAAGCTTTTGGAATGCTTTTCAAGCCTTGAAACACCTTGTAATTAGGTTTTCAGTTTTCAATATTTTTGTCAAAAAATGCAATTTGGTTCTTTGATTCCTGCGCAGCTTCTGTGTCTAATGCTTTAGGTTTTCATTGTGCATATGTATATGAATGAATTAGGTTAAAAAAACCAGCCTATAATCCATGCATTGATGATTTGGAGATTTGATTTTCCATGAGATCAATTTCAATCTTTTTCAATCCTTTTTTATGCCAATCATTGCCAATCATGTAGAATCTTTCCTTTTTGAATGATGCACGAAATATTGAGCACATAATGAGTGAATTCTCTGCACAAAAAGATTTGAAAGGTATTATTTGCTATTTTTTTCATATTTAATTTTAATTAAGTGAATTGATAATAATAAAAATTCAAACAATTAATCAAAAATGAGAAAATAACTCCCTTGGAGGTCAATGGGTCGTGCATAGCCTTTGGGTGATGATTCATGGAAGAAATTGAGGCCCATTAGCATTTTTGAGGCCTTTTGTGCAAAGTTGACTTTTCAAAATTCCCAAAAATTTCCCAACTTCCACAAGGCATATCTTTCTCAATTTTTAAGCTTTGATCATGTTCTTGGACAATTTGGAAAGGTCTTGAAGTCCTCTAACCAATGCCTTTGGTCCCATGTCATTTTGATTTACCAATCTCAAATTATGGTCTTTGACTTAAAGTGCCTTTTTGTTGACTTTTGAAAATGACCTATAATGTTGAAATTGATAACTTTTTGTGAGAGCATTTCTTGGACTTGAAGTGTGAAGATGAGTTGTAGGAAATTTCATTCTCTTCAAAATGAGCTTTGTATGGAATTTTTATAATAAACCATGTGGAAGTTATGCCCTGGTCAATTTGCAGTTGACTTTTTCAGCTGTCCAAAAATAGAAACTTTTGCATCTTGAGACTTTTTGAGCCATGCTTTGAGAATCATGATCAAGAATTGATCAAATGATGTTTGTGGTTTCAAAATAAGATGTTGACCAAAAATTTTGACTTTTGACTGTCAAATGACCATTTTGCCCCTGCAGTTGACTGTGAAGTAATTAAGGTTTTTGACTGTGCAATTTGATGCTGTGAGTCTTGAAACTTAGCATATGGATGTTTGACAATGTATGTAGGCACGTGGGACTTGTTTGGACCCTTGGAAACTTCAATTTCTTTGTCAGCACCAAAACCCTAATTTTTGACTGTTATGAGGCAGTTGGACTGTGCAACCCTTGGGAGATTTTAAAGCATGATCTTAGCAAACCTTGAAGAATATGGGAGGGCAAATTTTGGGGTACAACAGTTGCCCCTGTTCAATCTTCTTAAACCTGAGGGTGTAGATTGGCTGTCGTGCCTTTCGTAATCCGAAGGTGGAAGATGATTGAACACTAGAGTGCCCAGAAATTTGCACTCACATAGTAGAGTGTCAGCAGTGTGATGTAGGGAATGGGCTTACAGATGCCATTTGGAGACTGATGGGTAGGATGATGGGCTTATAGATGCCATCTAGGTGTCGATCGCGTAAGAGATTCCTTAGCGAGAACTTGCATACCTGAAAAAAAGAAAGATAATTACCTGGCCTGTTACAGGAGTTGGTCTTAAAATTCTTTATATAGACGTGCCCTGGCTGGTTACAGGAATCGAATCTTCAAACTCTTTAGACGTGCCCTGGCGAGATACAGGAATCGAGTCCGGAGAATATAGTCGTCAACAGATACACCCTGGCGAGATACAGGAATCGGATCTTTGAACTCTTCAGACGTGCCCTGGCAGGATACAGGAATCGAGTCTGGTAATGTTAGTCGTCAACGGATACACCCTGGCAAGATACAGGAATCGGATCCTCAAACTCTTCAGACGTGCCCTGGCAGGATACAGGAATCGAGTCTGGAATTAGTCGTCAACAGATACACCCTGGCAAGATACAGGAATCGGATCTTCGAACTCTTTAGACGTGCCCTGGCAAGATACAGGAATCGAGTCTGGAGCTTCAAAAGGTTTTTGTTGATAATGATGTGATGAATGAATCAGGGACGGTTACTACCTCAACGGGACGATGAGAGAACCTTGGACGATTACTATCTCAACGGGATGATGAGAGAACCTTGGACGATTACTACCTCAACGGGACGATGAGAGAACCTTTGGGCGATTACTACCTCATCGGGACGATGAGAGAACCTTTGGGTGATTACTACCTCAACGAGACGATGAGAGAACCTTTGGGCGATTACTACCTCAACGGGACGATGAGAGAACCTTGGACGATTACTACCTCAACGGGACGATGAGAGAACCTTTGGGCGATTACTACCTCAACGGGACGATGAGAGAACCTTTGGGCGATTACTACCTCAACGGGACGATGAGAGAACCTTTGGGCGATTACTACCTCAACGGGACGATGAGAGAACCTTGGACGATTACTACCTCAACGGGACGATGAGAGAACCTTGGATGATTACTACCTCAATGGGACGATGAGAGAACCTTGGACGATTACTACCTCAACGGGACGATGAGAGAACCTTGGATGATTACTACCTCAACGAGACGATGAGAGAACCCTGGACGATTACTACCTCAATGGGACGATGAGAGAACCTTTGGGCGATTACTACCTCAACGGGACGATGAGAGGACCTTGGACGATTACTACCTCAACGGGACGATGAGAGAACCTTTGGGCAATTACTACCTCAACGGGACGATGGGAGAACCTTTGGGCGATTACTACCTCAACAGAACGATGAGAGAACCTTTGGGCGATTACTACCTCAACAGAATGATGAAGGAATCTTGGACGTCTTCTACTTCAAAAGGTAAAGACTTTTATTTGTTGATCGTTCTTTTCCTGAAAAAGTAACGAGTTAGTTATATGCAATGTCATAATGTATGACATGCATGATGTCATGATGTTCTCAAAAATAAATGAGATTGGGGTGATACGATGCGTGTATGCATGTATCATAATGTATGACAAGGTGATGTTTATGAATGTATTTTTGTCTAGGAAAATAAATCCTTGACGGGTGCTGAGAAGTTGAATCCTGGGCTGATATGGAATAGTAGAGCTCTGTTTCCGCTGGGGGTGATGGTTGCAAGAATACCGGTAGAAGAAGATGACTCCGTTGGGGAACAAACTTGGCGAATAGATTACTCTGCGGGGAATGCTCTGTGGGGAGAGGAATACTTCGCTGAGGTTGATGATAACTCCGCTGGGGATTCCATTGGTAAGTCATGTTGGGAGATCTGATGAACTCCGCTGGGGATATGAAGACTTCGCCGGGGACGATCTCTCTGTGGCAATTGGCTGAGGATAACCCAGTTATATCCTGGTGGGGAAATAAACTTTGAATAAAGCCGGGGGAGCGTTCGTACTATGCGGATGACAAGCTTCCAGAATCTACTGGGGATAAGCTTTAAGACCTGTTGGGGATATGGATTCCACTTTCCTGGGGAAACTTTTGGACTGGACTCTCCTGGGGAAATTTTTTTTGAGATGTACTGGGGAAGTGGCTCCACCGAATGTCTGGTATTCCGCCGGGGAACAATCTTAGATCAAGACTGCCGGGGATGCTTGTTAAGAATGTTTGTATACTCCGCTGGGGAATGTTGAGATCCGCGGGGGATAATCCAACTTCCTTGAGGTTGATAGTGGACTAACTCTGCTTGGGGAGAGTATCGCTGACTTGCTGGCTCACTCTCTGGGGAATTAAGATATCTTGGTCATGTTTTTCAACCGAACCTACCTTTGTACCTTGGTGGACAGAGCAATTAGATCGCTTAGACAACTCATTATTGCCCCTGTTTCTGATGTGGGAGAGGAAGATACCTGTGGAGGTGCTTGATGACTGCCGATTTGACAAATCTTCTTCTGGTAGGCAAGTGACGAGATGACAGGACATAGTCGTACGCTCTGATCCCTAATTTTTGCCTGGACCGCCCTTTCAGGTTTTCAGTCCACCAGGATACCCATTTTTGCCTAAGCCGCCTTTTCAGGTTTTCGACTTGCCGGGTGTACAGATTTTTCATTTTCATCCCTTATTTTGCCCGAACCCTTTTGGTTCGCCGGGAAGCCCTTATTTTTGCCTAGGTGTGTCAACCTAGCGGGTCTTTGATTGTGCGTAGTATTTTTTCGACTATGTCCACACTCTCAGGATGTAGGGAGGTGCCCCTGTCAGTAGCATTGTGTAGCCATATTACCAGAAGATGTCTGATCGTGCAAGATTTGTTGCTGGAATTCCTGTCCAATGTCCCAAGTGACTTAGGCGGAGATTTGCCCCTGGTTATCTTGGCATTTTGAGAGATTCTCCGAATCTTGACTGAATTGCCCCAGATGATGGACAATAATCACGTCTGCCCCTTGATTGGAAGTGCTTTTGTTCACTAGGTATTCATCGTGCGAATTTTCCTGCTGTTCAAACAAATAGTTATATGCAAACAATGTTATATCAAAAATGCAAAGCTTATGTTTGTCTTGAAGATTTTGAAAATGCATTCTTTTTCCTAAAACAAGTGAATGTTTGTAAAACGTGATGTCAACTCCGTATTTACCGTAGGCCTTAAGGAGTCAGGATACCTTTCGTAACAGTATGCTTTCAAACTAACCCATGCTTCAGCTAGGACTTTTAAGGGTTGTAACGTGGCCTGGTTCACGATTTAAGAAACAAAGGATAAAGGCTCAAATTTTATTTGTACCCACCCGTTCTTCGTGATGTTCTTCAAACCTAAACTCAGCTAATCGTGCGTTAGACCTTGTTTGAGTCTTTATCCTGATATTCCGGTGATGGTTCAGATGTTGACAGTTTATTTTGAATAGGCAGTCATTTCCTTTTTTTGTTGAGGGTTTGCAGGACCTCTTTCTTTTTGATTTGATTATCCCTATATTTTTTTTTGCCTGAACTGTTCTTTTGTGATTACAGTCAGCGGGATGCCCCAGTTTTGTAAGTCTCCTTCATAGGTTTTGACTTAATGGGTTTTTATTTTGAGAAGTAATGATTGCCTGTCTTTATGATTGTTCGGAACCACCACTGTCTTTCTTTGTTTTGTAAGGACCTCTTTGGTGCCATTTGTTATGCACTTGGATCAACTGAGAGAACTACCCTGCCCCAGGTTATGAATAAGGGTTTTAATTTTCGAAAAGAAAAACTCCTACTTCTTTGGCTCAAAGGGGTTGACGAGGGATTATCTTCCTTATAACTCTAATGTTTAGGATTTGAAACAATGCATGTACCTCATCAGCGGGGTCGGTTCAAAAGCATATTGTAGAGATCGTGATATCGTTTTCGTCATCCTCCCTCAAGAGGCTTAGAATTGTTAACCGAGCGTTGAACATCACAAAAATATGAAAACAGTTTTAAGCAAAATAAACATAATTACTTCAAAACAGACACGTGTAATGCATTAATGAAATAACAAAGTTTGACATGAATAAAATGTTTGAACGATCAAAGAAAAATACAACTTGAACATTCGAATGAACAAAAGATATTCTCGATGACTTGGTGTAGGATCAGTGTTCAAACTTGACCTCCTTGGCGTCAATCAAATCCTGGATCTTGTTCTTCAAGGTCCAACAATCGTCGGTGTCATGTCCCGGACTGTCAGAATGGTAGGCACATCTCGCACCCGGGTTGTATTTGGGAGAGGAAGTATCAGGATTTTGGGGAGGATCCTTTAGTGTGATCAGTTTCGCCTTCAGCAATTGTTGTAGTGCCTGAGACAAAGGCATGTTGATGTCAGTATACTTCCTATCTTGATACTTTATCCTACGCCTATTGCTCTTTCTTTGTTGAACAGGCGCGGGATCAGAGATCTGGATTGCCCCTACATCATGACGACCCTTTTTACCATGTATAGCATTGGACTCTTTCTTCCCACTGTGGGGCTTTTTCTGAGCATCAGCAGGTGTAGCTTCTTGAATCTTTCCTGATTTTATACCAGCTTCAATTATCTCCCCGGTCAAGATCAGATCTGTGAACCCAGCAGAAGAATTCCCAATCAGATGGTTGTAGAATGGACCAGACAGGGTCCCCAAGAACAGGTCCACAAGTTCACGATCAGTCAGAGGTGGTTGCACCCTTCCAGCAAGGTCTCTCCACTTTTGGGCGTGCTCCTTAAAACCTTCTCCTGATCCTAACGACATACCTTGGAGTTGGGTACGTGTAGGAGCAAGGTCGGCATTGTACTGGTACTGCTTGTAGAATGCAGTGGCCAAGTCCTCCCAGCTGCGGATGTTGGCTCCATTCAGTTGATAGAACCAGTCGAGTTGAGTTCCCGACAGACTATCCTGAAAGAAGTGAATCCACAAATTCTTGTCAGCCGTGTAGGGCTGGATCCTCCTTGTGTAAGACCTGAGATGCAGCTTAGGACAGGAAGCCCCGTCATACTTGGCAAAGGCAGGTGCCTTGAATTTATGCGAGATTACTACTCCAGAAGACAGACCTAGATCTTCGAAGTCCAGGCCAGGCACCTTTTGTATCTCCATAGCACTTAACCGGTCTTCGAGCTGTTTGTACCTATCCTCAGCTGGAGGGTACTGTTCTCCATTGTAATCGGTCTCGTTGTCGGAGACCACTGGACTAGGAACCTCCCTTTCTTGGGGACTATCTTTCCCAACAGACGGGGTAGTCAGCTCAACTTCATTTTGTGACCCATTTCCAGATTTGCGTCTCGGGTTGAACAACACCGTCCTCTTCTTCTTCTCCTTCGAGAGCAGAGTCTTCAGATCTTGTTGCCCCTGGGCCAAACTCATGATCAACTCTTGGAACTGGGCATTCTGAGCCTGGAGAGCCTTGATGGATTGCTCAGTAGATGATTCAGGATTTATGACGATCGGCTGAAATAAACAGCGAAGAAGGTAAGCAGCCTATAAAAGGGACACATGTAATGCAATGATATGTATGTATGCATGCAATGTTTTCAAGGATCTCGCGGGGTAAACAAGAAAATTTGTTAGAATTCAAATCTGGGTAGCTTGATTGAAGGAACTTCATGTTGTTGAGAGTCCTTCTTCAAGAGTCAAGGCTCACCATATCGAGTGGGTCATAGCCCCTAACAACCTTGGCTAGAGGAAAATAAATCCCCTTTGCCCCTTGTTGGACAGTTGGTTCATCATGACATGCATCACAAGCCCTTGAGATCCTTGAAATGGGTTAGTCCTTAGGCGGGATGCATGCAATGGTATGATGTTATGCTATGCATGGGGTAATGTAGGTAAACCCTGTTATGAGTCCCAATTAAGGACTATAAACAAAACCTACAAGAAACTCAAGTGTCAGATAACAAGCATGCAAGTAGTCAAGTATGAAAGCACACAAGTCACACCACAGCCCTTAGAGTTTAGGCCAGCATGGGGTCTAGGTATTACCCTCTTGAAGTTGGTGGGCTCAACCTGTCCTATCAGAAGTAACCGGGTTCTAAGGGTCCCAATATCATTGGATTTCTTTCATTGTTCATCGTTTCGATTTAGCCACTGAACTGGCGACCGAAATATTCCAAGAAAACAACCCTTAATTGAGTGTAGTATCGAGTATCAACCAACCTCGGACTGCACCAAAGTCAGTTATCTCACTACCCTAAAGAGGCCAAGATGGTTCAATTAAGGTTCCTAAGGTCAGTTGATGCTTCACGACACCACGCGGCGGCCCTGAACTCTCCTTGACTGAACTCAAGGGTTACCGGTACTCACCAAAGTGCCACATCAACGTAGCAGACTGCTTCAACCATGTCGGTATACCCCGCACAGTTCCCTCACAGTCTTGTTGCTACATTCTAAGAAGGTATCCCCAGATCCGGGTTAGGATCTATAGAACTCCCAAGACAGTACCCATAATAATAAAGCAAGCAATTCAGACAATTGAAAACACAAGTGATCTTAGTCCTAAGGTACACCTCACTTTAAAGAGTATTGTTCCCCAGCAGAGTCGCCAGTTCTGTGATAGGTGGATCTGGAACTGACTGTTTAACGCTGGTTCGCGAAATGTCGCGGTAAGCAAGAGTCGCCATCGTCTTTTATTTTCTCCAACATAGACAGGACAAAAGCACAGCAAAATTCCTTATGAGATTGTCTCTCGGTTCGGGAGGTAGATTTATAGAAAGGGAAGGTGTTAGCACCCTTTCTATCCATGGTTATCCATGGGCTCTTAGATACTTGCTCATTGTGTTTTCAAAAGTGTTTGCTTTTCAATTGTGACTGGGTTTGAAAAAGTTTCGTTTAAAGATTTCAGATCGACTCTTGTATCAGTCCTCAAGAGTGTTTGAAAAATTGTTTTGAAAGCTTTTTGAAAAGTGTCGGTGTGAAAAGAGTTTTTTGATTTGTTTTTGAATAGAGCAAGTATCTATGAGTCATCTACCTACCCTAAGGAATTAGGCTGTGTAAATGTCCTTAAGGTAGTGCCATCCCACCATTGAGAGGCAGGTAGCACCACCGTTGGAGGTGTTCGGGTCAATTCGATTGTTAGGGACAGTGTGGTCACCAGAGCAACAGTATGACACCTTAGAAGCTACCCCTATGCCATAGATCATGGACATAAGGACTTACTAAAACGTCATATACTCGACGACCACGTTTCGAGGGGCAAGGCAACAGTGAGGCGTACCCTAAGAGTGGTGTGTGAATTTGTGTATTGTTTTCAGTTATGTTTTATCTTGTCATGCTTTTGGTGATCTACGCTTGCTTTTAATTTAGGCCATTCATTCTTTCATGCAAAGTTTAGCAGCTTTAAGGGTGCGGAAATTAAAGTGCGGAAAATAAAGTCCTACGCTATTACAAGGCGCGGGTCTATACATCGCCAAATTAACAAAGACCCGTTTTTTAATAAAATGCGGAAAATAAATAAATTCCTAATTACTATTACAAGGCTTGAGCAATTACATAATATTTAAAACGAAAAATAAGGACAAACGCGCGAAAAGAAATTAGAATCGAATGTTCGAGGGCGTTGGATCCTTTAAAGATTAAATTGAAATTAAAAAGTTAATTAATTATTTAATAAGAAAAGAAATTGTTTTTTTATGTTTTTATGTTTTTTAATGAAAATAAGGAAAATTAATTAAAATTAGAGTTTAAATGAAACCCTAGTTCTAAATTATTTTTAATTGTTAAAGATATTCAAGTTTTAACCTAATTTACACTAGCTAATTAATTACATGGATATTTACAAAATAATTAATAATTAATAATAATAAGAAGAAGAAGAAATTATTTATTAAGAAAAAGAATAAAAATGCTAAAAACCTAATTTCTACATATTTTAGTTATTAAGAAAAGATTAAAATTAAAACCTAATTTACTAATTGATTATTAAAATTTTATTTACAAAAATATTAATGAATCAAATATTAAATAAACATATTTTTAGTTTTGATTTTTCTGGTTTTATTACTGTGAAAATTAATTTATGGACTTTAAAGAAAACAAATAAAAATAATTAAAAGAATAAAAAGGAAAAATAAATAAAAACTAAACATTGAGAAAACCATGGGGGGTGTCTGACCCTTTTGGAGGTTAATTGTGAGTAATTTGGCCCATTGAATCAGGCCCTTTTTGACTTTCCAGCGCTTGCGTGCAGAGTGGTTGACTAGCGTGTATTGTAGACTGCACATTCTGGCCTTTGGATTGACCCTCAGGGACACTTGGTTGGCTTGGACGTGGGGTTGCATGATGAACCCTGAGAGAGGCGCTACACAGAAGCATGTTATGGAAAAAATTATGAAACATAATAGGGGACCTGGGAATCGAACCCAGGTCCCAGCGTTTACCAAGTGAGTGCTTTGCCAATTGTGCTGTTTGCGCGCTTTGATAATATTATGGAACGTAAATAATATAATACAAAACGAAACTTAGTGATATACAACGAAAAAACATGCGCCATTATTCAAACGCTCCAGTCATCCTGAGACACGTCCACCTTCTTCCTCATCTTTCCTGCAATTATCAAACAGATAGCGGGGGTTTTAAACCCCCACTAAACTCAAACAGAAAAAATAGCGATTAGCTCCTTGGCAAATATAAAAAGGGCGCGAATAGTGAGTTCAGTTCGTCTTGTTGTCACGGTTTCAATGGTATCAATTTGGTTGTCCAATTTTTCCATATGTGGAAAACCCTCTTTCAAAGTTTCTGAAACCCTAAAATGCATTAATGGTGGATCACGATACAGGCCTTGTTAGTTCAATCAAAGGATACCATTAGCTTCAGAACATTCATATTAGTATAAATCAATGGTTAAAAATCACAAATAATGCATGGAAAATGAAACACGATTATGAAAAATTTTGTGAAAAGTATGACTTTGCTCTACCAATTCTTGAGGTTTTGAGATTAGCTCTTGATTGTAACACGTTCCTGGGTGTCTTGGCAAGCTTTTGGAATGCTTTTCAAGCCTTGAAACACCTTGTAATTAGGTTTTCAGTTTTCAATATTTTTGTCAAAAAATGCAATTTGGTTCTTTGATTCCTGCGCAGCTTCTGTGTCTAATGCTTTAGGTTTTCATTGTGCATATGTATATGAATGAATTAGATTAAAAAAAACAGCCTATAATCCATGCATTGATGATTTGGTGATTTGATTTTCCATGAGATCAATTTCAATCTTTTTCAATCCTTTTTATGCCAATCATTTCCAATCATGTAGAATCTTTCCTTTTTGAATGATGCACGAAATATTGAGCACATAATGAGTGAATTCTCTGCACAAAAAGATTTGAAAGGTATTATTTGCAATTTTTTCATATTTAATTTTAATTAAGTGAATTGATAATAATAAAAATTCAAACAATTAATCAAAAATGAGAAAATAACTCCCTTGGAGGTCAATGGGTCGTGCATAGCCTTTGGGTGATGATTCATGGAAGAAATTGAGGCCCATTAGCATTTTTGAGGCCTTTTGTGCAAAGTTGACTTTTCAAAATTCCCAAAAATTTCCCAACTTCCACAAGGCATATCTTGCTCTACTTTTAAGCTTTGATCATGTTCTTGGACAATTTGGAAAGGTCTTGAAGTCCTCTAACCAATGTCGTTGGTCCCGTGTCATTTTGATTTACCAATCTCAAGTTATGGTCTTTGACTTAAAGTGCCTTTTTGTTGACTTTTGAAAATGACCTATAATGTTGAAATTGATAACTTTTTGTGAGAGCATTTCTTGGACTTGAAGTGTGAAGATGAGTTGTAGGAAATTTCATTCTCTTCAAAATGAGATTTGGATGGAATTTTTCTGATAAACCATGTGGAGGTTATGCCCTGGTCAATTTGCAGTTGACTTTTTCAACTGTCCAAAAATAGAAACTTTTGCATCTTGAGACTTTTTGAGCCATGCTTTGAGAATCATGATCAAGAATTGATCAAATGATGTTTGTGGTTTCAAAATAAGATGTTGACCAAAAATTTTGACTTTTGACTGTCAAATGACCATTTTGCCCCTGCTGTTGACTGTGAAGCAATTAAGGTTTTTGACTGTGCAATTTGATGCTGTGAGTCTTGAAACTTAGCATATGGATGTTTGACAATGTATGTAGGCACGTGGGACTTGTTTGGACCCTTGGAAACTTCAATTTCTTTGTCAGCACCAAAACCCTAATTTTTGACTGTTAGGAGGCAGTTGGACTGTGCAACCCTTGGGAGATTTTGAAGCATGATCTTAGCAAACCTTGAAGAATATGGGAGGGCAAATTTTAGGGTACAACAGGTACATAATATGGTTTGATGCCTTCTATTCTGGATAGGTGGTCATCTACTACATTATCAGTTCCTATCTTGTCTTTAATTTCTAAATTGAATTCTTATAGAAGTAAGATCCACCTTAGTAATCTTAGTTTGGCATGTTTCTTACTTAAGAGGTACCAGATTGCAGCATGATCGGTATAGATAATTATTCCTACTCCTACTAAGTAAGAACGAAATTTATCTAAAGCAAACACAACAACTAACAATTATTTTTCAGTGGTGGCATAATTTGTCTGTGCAGGATCTAGGGTTATACTTGTGTAGTAGATTGCATGAAGATTTTTGTCCTTTCTTTGTCCTAGAACTGCACCTACGACATAGTCACTGGCATCACACATTATTTCAAATGGTCTGTTCCAATCAGGAGGTTGCATAATAGGTGCTGAAATTAATGCCTTTTTAGTGTTGTAAATGCCTCCAAGCATTTATCGGTGGAAATGAACTAAGCATCTTTCATTAGCAGTTCGGTTAGAGGTTTGTTTATTTTAGAGAAGTCTGTAACGGAACATCGATAAAAACCAGCGTGTCCTAGAGAACTTCTTATTTCTCTAACAATTTTGGGTGGTTGAAGATTTTCTATTACTTAGATCTTTTCTTTATCTACTTCAATTCCCCTATCAGATACGATGTGCCCTAAGATAATTCCTTGTCGGACCATGAAGTTGCATTTTTCACAGTATAGCACGAGGTTTACACTTACGTATCTTTTTAGTATCATTTTAAGGTTCGATAGACATCCTTCAAAACTTTCTCCACAGACGGAGAAGTCATCCATAAAAACTTCCATTATACCATCTAGAAAATTAGAGAAGATGGACATCATACATCTCTGGAATGTTGCAGGGGCATTACATAATCTGAATGGCATTCTGTCGTAACCCAAATTTGTCCTTCCTTGATGATTTCATTTTTCGAGATTAAAATAGAAGAAATATTTAATTAAAGATGGTACACCAGTATCTGATGGCCTATCTTTATCCAAGAGTAGGGATGTATCTTAATCCATGAGAGTGGGGCTTTCTAAATTAGAAAAACTCATAAATCCGTTTGCGAGGCGTGTTGGTCAATGGCCCATGCAATTCGAAAATCAATTATTCGAGCAAATATTAAGTTCTTAATTATTGAACAGTTGTTATTAAGAAGAGAAATGGGAAGTTAAACAACCGCTAAGTTAGCCCATTTGGCATTTGTGAGCAAAATTATTAGTTTGATTTTGAGTAATAGTTTTAAATCATTTTTATTATATAATAAAGGATTTTGAAAAGGGTGTCATTAGCAAGACTCTTTGGTCTTATTATTAAAGATAAATGCATATTATGAAGAAAAATATAATTGCTCACAAGTTCCATTTTTATATTAAAGAAAATTGTTTATTATTTTTAAGTAAATAAATAAACAATATATTTTATTTTTTAAGAAAAAACTAAAACGTTTTACTAGTAACTTTGGGTTCTAAAATTTGTTTGCTTTAAAAGATATTCAAGCCCGTTAAGATTTATAGCCCATTTAATGTTGCTGTTTTGTTTTAGAAAAAACATTATTATTAAAAGAAAAAACTTCTTGTTATTTCAATGAAAAAATATATATTTTTTATTATTAAGAAAATAATAATGTTTTTATGTAAATATTATTTAATCTGATTAGTGCTTGTTGGGTCAATTGCTAGAAGGCCCATTTCACGTTAAGAAAAAAAATAGTAATAGTGTTGCAGAAGCTAGGCAGGCCCAAGATAAACCATTAACGGTTACTGTATAGATCCATGAGAAATTCACGCACGTTTTTCCTCAATAACATCTACTGTTCAGATTAAGCCCAAATCAAATTTTACAGAAAAAATCCGCAGCAATTAATTTCATAATCAAATCACATAAATCTGGAAAAAATGTTATACAATCATATCTCATTACAGTAAAGAATCAAATCACAGAATAACATAATAATAAATCCAATTACATCCAATTATAATCAGTAACAAATCAATCACAACCATTTCGTAATCTCTAAATCTAAGCTTGAAATGGTAACAGAAATTCACTCAAAACCCTAAAAGAAAACTAACTTATAAATACAGAAAAAAGTACAGAAGAAAGGGACGACAATTTTTTTTGGATAGGAGAAGAACGTGGGAGGCGGATCCTTTGACAGAAGACAGTGAGGGATTTCTGAGACAAAGAAAAAGAAAGAGATTCGGAAACGAAAAGAAGTTGAAGCTTATACCAAATTGCGAAGAGTTGAAGAAGCCGTTGTCGAAGAAGAAGAGTGAGGGTGATTAGAGTTCAACTTATGAAACCCTAATCACCATTGAATTGCACCACCATCCCCAGACCTTCAATCGTCGCCAGAGACCTGCAAATCGAAGAAGAAAAGGGCAGATTAGCTTGAAATTAAACTAAAACTCAAAGAACCGAAACCAACATCACGAGAGGGTAACACTTAGATTTTCCTAATTGATTGCTTTTATGGTTGTTTAGGGATTCGAGAGTTCGATTTTTGTAAAGGGGGGCACGGCGGAGAAAGGAGTTTGTCTGGGGTAGCACCGTCGGAAAGGACATTAGGGTTTGAGGCGAGGTTGAGAAGAAGATAAAGGGATACTGTTGGAGATGGGGAGAAAGGATAAAGTTTCTTTCTGGAAAAATGTAAGTACTGTGGATTGAAATTGAAATGAATAAAAAACAAAAGTATCCGTCTAATCTTGTACATGTGCGCCCACTGTAACTAGCATGCCCCTCTAATTAGATCTGTTTGATCATCGTCAGACGGTCGTTAGGCCAAGTTGTACCGTAACTCTCACGCGCCGCGCAACACACAAACCCCTCATCCTTCTCCAAAAAAGTGTTGGGCCTAAGCCCATTGATATCCACACCCTCCTTTCAACTTTTTGCTAAACACAACAATGACTTACACCCCCCTCTGCCTGGACTGTTTTGGGCTTCGCCAAATTCCTTTTAGCACCACCAGTATTTACTTCTTAACAAGAAAATACACCCCCCAGGTTTACTTAAAATTATAATTATTTTGTTATTATTTCTTTTATATTATTTTTTATGCTACATTTTATTTAATTATTTATTTCTTTTTTCATTTATAATTATTTTTATTATTATTAATTTTTATTATCATGTTTTAAATATTATTACTATTATTTATTATATGTAAATATTACTATATGATCAAACAAATTATTTTCATGTTAAAATCACATATATTATCTTATGTATTATTTGCATTAAAATATTTTTAACATGCATTAATCAAGACTTTTCACAATTAATACAATAAAAAAACACAAACAAATCTCAAACTATTTTTCGCAATAAAACTAAACTAATCAATTGTTTTTGCAAAAGGGTTTCAAACCGGTTTTGACTTACTGTGTACTCAATCAAAATCTCTGCAATCACTACTCCCGATCGAGTGCGAAGTGATTTAAAATATGTTTGCAAACCCTTAAAAGACACCAATCCATACGAACTACAAATTGGGACTCTGATTCCTCTTAAGAGGATACGTAGGCATACGATCAAAAATCGTAGCGAGTTCCCCTATAAAAAATTTAAACCCTTCCCCTATTAAAAAATTAGGACACCTTTCTTTCTATTTAAAACTTAAAATCCAATTTACCCCAAACCTAAACCTAGAGCTTAATATCCTTGTGAACAAGGTAGATGAAAGGTGCCTAACATCTTCCTTTCGTCTAGTTGAGTCTGAAACCTAGAATCTTTGTCTGCGAATTAGGGTTTTTTGTTAGATTCCCTTCCCTAGGATAAAAACTAATAGTGGCGACTCTTGATTTAAAAACCAGTTGCTACAGCTGGTGACCCTGCTAGGGACTCTCCTTAACCCTAGGTTTTAAGTTTTACTTTGGGGTTTTTTTTCTATTTATTTAGTTGCATTAATTATATTTATTGCGTTTATTTATTTACTGTCAAATTCTCTTATCACCATATATATATACTGCATGGAGGATTTTCTATCTCAAAATATTTCCAATAAACCTTAAAAAGAAGGTTCGTCTATTAGCTTAGGGGGTATATCATCCATGCGAGTTTATGTGACGACTTCGCCTAGAGTCGGTGAACTTCCGAAAAAGGAATACTTATCGAGAGATATCCTCTTGACGAGTAGGACTTTGGAAGGTCACTTATGACTCTTTGTAACGACCTTAACCCAATATCTCATGACGAGATCTTTCGCGACTTTGAGACGAAAGTCTCAGTCCGGAAAGAGGCTCCACCTAAGAGAGGCCCTTGTGCCTTTCTCCTCTGGTGTTATTCATGACACCCTTAAGGAAGCCACCTTTTGGGCAGGGTATATCAACTGTAGGTCAAGACTAAGGAACCTACCTTATAAGGGTACTTATTACAAAAAGTCTCGTCACTCAACCTTACACCCATGCATTCATATATTTCATGTATTCATCATACCTTCATCATATATTCGTCACATGTTTCTTTGTCTTATTCACGATGTACGAAAAAATAAAATCAAGATCTCGGTGATTGTCTTTAAAAATGGACACCGAAGGAAAAAACTTGCTCGCGTTAGCACGTCAAACATATCTGAAATCGAGGCCAAAAAAGGGAAATAATATGCTCGAGACTTTCTCAAGTTTTATCCAGTAATGGTGGATGGTTTCAAAAGCAGATATTTGCAGGCGCGCCTAGAAGACTTATTTCCTTGTGACCTGATTTAATGCAAATAAAGTTTTGGCTGAAGATTGTAATACTTTTCAATATCTGAATTACGTTACCTTCAATGAAGGCATTTTGTTTCCATACATTGTTTGCGTATTTATTTTTAAAGATAGTCGCCAAGTAAAATAATAAAGGACAAGCATATATCCAAAGGAATAAGACATTCACATTCATTCACACTCATGCATTCACGAACACCTGCATATCATGTCAAAACTCATTTTTCCAAAAACATATCTCCAGTTGAACCATTAGTAGAAGAAGGTCGCCACCTCCTTGGCCTCCGTACCAAACCAGGGCTTATCGACAAAAAGCAATGGAGAAAATTGAGGAAACTCAGGCTGCATTCAAAGAGGATCTCGACCAAGTAAAGGGCGACGTAAGGTCAATGAAAGGAGATTTGAGTCAAGTCCTTCTGGCTTTGAAGAACATTATTGACAGGCAAGACCAAATTCTGAGGGTAGATTTCGAAGAAGTAGCCCAGACTATTGGTGCATCAAGCGGTCACCAACTAAGAAAAGAGTCAAAGGCAGGACTCCAGAAGTCCTTCATGGCCCTACAAGAAGCTGAAACTGAAGGGTTTATCCCACCGCCGCTGAAAGCAGGGGCATCTCATACCCTACAGATTCCAACCAATAATGCGGACTCCTGCTAGGACACAATGAAGCTTTAGAAAGAGCTCTACAAAGGCTAGGAGACCAGGGGATAGTTCAGTTCGGACAATACCCTGAAGAAGAATATAAAGTTGCTTTGAAGGGAGAGGCATATTTTCCTCCAATCCAAGAGACCTCTGTCAACAATGGAGTAGTGCATGGCAGACATGGGGCAAAAATATTCAGCTAAGCCAACACCAAAAGGGAAACTGAATTCATCCGAGAATGCACCCCAGAAGGAGAACTCAAAAGATGGACCATCGTGGAGATTCCTGAGATCTTTTTCTTTCATAATTAATTTTTCTTGTTTTCAAAAGAACTTATGTCAAGCCCGAGTCGGGTTGCTTGTAAGGGTTCCCCCGTTTTGTTTCAGGCAATATTTGCGATTAATAAAAGTTATATTTTGTTTTCAATTAAGATCCCTTTCTTTCTCTTTCATTTATATCTCAAATCTAAAAATGGCAATACTTTCTTTGCATATGCATTTTCAAATATTCATATACTAAATCCACACTAAAACATGATAAAGGTGCAAATTCATGCCCAAAACCACTGATAACGCTACTGCTGCATTCCGATATAATTTTGATGCTCCTATCATCCAAGCTAAAGAGGAAGATGATAAAGATCTTGAACTCTCTGAAAATGGAAAGGGAAATAAAATGAAAGGCTAACAATATGTGACCATATCAAGAGGTTGTTGAGACCATTAATATGAGAACAGGGGAAGATCCAAAAGAAACCAAGCTAATGGGAAATGTTAGAGCAGAGCCACAAAGAAGTTGATCAAGTTATTGAGCATATCTACGGAAACAGGCCAAAGTCAAATACAGACAGTGTCGTAAAAACAAGCAACTACGAAATACCAAGATCTGACGAAAAACCCGAGCCAGAGGCACGTTGGGTATCCATGTTCGACGAGGCTTCAAATGCACTAGGGCACGATATAGGGGCAATTTTGGCTTCTCCAAAGAGGGCTCATGAGCCATATACCGAGTCAACGGCGAATGGGATAATAAACATCCAAAACTGATTCCATATCGGGATCATGTTTTGAAAACTGACTGCGGAATTCGCAAAGATCACTTTCAATCACATCCCACAAAAAGGAAATCAAATGAAATACACCTTGGCAACTATATCGTCTATATTCAAAGTAACTTGGTCAAACCACGAATCACGCATCAGAAACAAACGCTTCGAAGAGCCCGCGCATTGCCTTGCTATATAACAAGCCTTGGTTTTACGACATCCGAAAAATGCCTCTTGCATTGGCAAACAAACCTTACGAGAATTATCCGCAGAATTTGTTCAAAATAACGGTATACTGTACAAGATGAACCACGACATGGTCTAATACTAAAGAAGATTCTACTACCTCTCCTCGACTCACGCGGTAAATGGACACCTAATTACGAAGGTCCATACATAGTCAACACAACATTCTCCGGTGGTAATCTTGTCTCCACAATAATGGATGGGGAAGAGCTACCACATCCGGCAAAGTCAGACACAGTAAAAAACACTATGTATAAGAAGCTCGAACCTTAAAAAGGCGACTTAGGCAAAAAGGAGCGCCCCGGTGGGTCAAAAACCCTAAAGGGCGATCTAGGCAAAAATTAGGGGTATATAACAAAAAAATTATCCCGGTGGATTGAAAATCCGAAAGGGCAATCCAGGAAAAAGTTAGGGATTTCATACAAAGAAATAAAGAACAAAAATACTACGATCTAAGAACTGCGACTACGAACCACGAAGGGAGAGATAGATCTGAATCATACAACTCAAAAGCAAAGGAGATAAGATCATTAAAAGGATATTGGGGAACAACAATAATAATTATCATTTTTATTTCCATTTATAGTTGTAAAACTTTATGTAATTACCTCTTTCTAGGAATTGCATCTTGTATTCTCGCCTATTCAGAGGCATATCAATAAAACATTTGCTTTCTTTGCGTCTTTCAAATTGTGTTTTTCTTTTCTCAGACGTGTTTACAAAATACTACAATTGTTACTTGTGAATATTGTCTTGAAATCATTTCTGGGGACTAACAAAATAAAATCATTTGCTAAAACATCGAAAAAACATTTTGGTTAGAAAAATATCAAAAGAAAATCCACGTCTACGTCCACGCACATGGCTACCCCTACGTCTTGCAAATCTATACACATGTCTACGCCTGTATCTATGCATATCTACGCTCACGATGCAAAAAGTCTACTCCCACACATACATCTGCACCTATGCTTGCACTCAACAATACAAAATCTATGCATATCTACTTTTACGTCTACACATCCATATGTAAAGTCCACTTCAGCGCCTATGCCTACACTTGCAACACGAAGTCTGCGTCCGCACATGCGTCCACGCACATGTGTAATCCTGCCAATGCTACATACCTTCATGTTTACGCTTGCGCCTATGACATACGAATCTACATACGCATGTGCCTATGAATCTACGTACGTCTACGCTTACGCCTGCGCCTACAACATACGAATCTACATACGCCTATGCTTACACCTATGCTTACAGAGACCACATACATACGTCTACGCCTACATACAAATCTATGCATAGGCCATTACCTACGTCTACGTCTACGCCTGCATACAAATCTACGCATAGGCCATTATCTACGTCTACGTCTACGCTTATGCCTGCAATACAAAATCAATGCTCAACTTTTGCTAACATTGCCCGCTGTATTCAAGTTCAACAATGCTACGACGACACGACGTACAACGCCGGGAATTGGTAACTCTAAGCCAATGGTTTAAAGGAGAGAATGCCAAAAATAGTCATCATAACATTTCAAGGCATATACGCATCTTACACACATTTCACACATACATTTTGCATATCTAAGGCATATATACCCTATACATTTCAATATTCAATACACTCAGGGTTCCATATCAATGTCAAGCATCATACATTTCGCATACATACAACATTCAACACGCATGCATACACATGTATCACATAGAAAACAAACAAATAATCTCACCCTCGATTCAACTATCTAAGGGTCGACCAACACAATACTCCTCCTATGATTCAACCCGTCACCTCAGTCTTCATGTCGTGACACATTCAGCCCATCACCTAAGTCTTCCCACAGTGATGAGTTCCTTACAAGCTCAGTACATTGCCTCTAAGCCACAATGTATTCGCGAAACTCAGTATATTGCCTCTAAGCCGTAATATATCATCCAAACACATTTCCTCTAAGCCGTAATGTATTCGCGAAACTCAGTATATTGCCTCTAAGCCGCAATATATCATCCAAACACATTGCCTCTAAGCCGCAATGTATTCACGAAACTCAGTATATTGCTTCTAAGCCACAATATATCGTCCGACTCAAACACATTGCCTCTAAGTCGCAATGTATTTTCAAAACTCAACACATTGCCTCTAAGCCGCAATGTATCTTTCCAGATCAACATATTGCCTCTAAGCCATAATATATCATCCAAACCAGCATATTGCCTCTAAGCCACAATGTGTTCCCCGAACTCAAACACATTGCCTCTAAGCCGTAATGCATCCTCAAAACTCAACACATTTCCTCTAAGCCGCAATATATTCACAAACCCAGTACGTTGCCTCTAAGCCGCAACATATTCTCAAAGACCCATTACATTGCCTCTAAGCTGCAATGAATTCTCAAAACTCGACACATTGCCTCTAAGACGCAATGTATTATCCAAGCCAACACATTGCCTCTAAGTCGCAATGCATTCTCCAAACTCATTACATTTCCTCTAAGCCGCAATGTTTCTGCAAAACCTAGATCATTGCCTCAGACTTCACGCAGCATTGTGTTCCAAACTCCAGACCATCGTCTCAGACTTCATGCAACGATGTTTGAAACAACACATTTAGCTCATCAGATCAGACTTCACGTAGTGATTTGAAAACCTAACCCATTGCCTCAGACTTCATGCGGCAATGTATTCCTTATTTTGTGACACAGATCACTGCCTCAGACTTCATGCAGCAATGTGTTCCAAACTCCAGACCATCGTCTCAGACTTCATGCAGCGATGTTCGAAAACCAAATTTAGCTTATCACATCATACACTTCACGCAGTGATTTGCGAACTAAACTATCATCTCAGACTTCATACAGCGATGTATTTGTTTATTCCATAAAATCCAGCCCATCACATTAGACTTCACGCAGCGATTCATGGACCAAACTCATTCCTCATGCTTCATGCTGCAATGTATATCTCTTTACTCTGTAACACAGACCATCGTCTCAGACTTCATGCAGCGATGTTCGAAAACCAAATTTAGCTTATCACATCAGACACTTCATGCAATGATTTGCGAACCAAACTATCATCTCAAACTTCATACAGCGATGTATTTGTTTATTCCACAAAATCCAGCCCATCACATTAGACTTCACGCAGCGATTCGCGAACCAAACTCATTCCTCAGGCTTCATGCAGCAATGTATATCTCTTTACTCTGTAACACAGACCATCGTCTCAGACTTCATGCAGCGATGTTCGAAAACTAAATTTAGCTTATTACATCAGACTTCATGCAGTGATTTGCGAACCAAACCATCGTCTCAGACTTCATGCAGCGATGCATTTCTTTATTCCACAAAATCCAGCCTATCGCATCAGACTTCACGCAGCGATTCGTGAACCAAACTTATTGCCTCAGGCTTCATGCAGCAATGAATATCTCTTTACTCTAACACAAACCATCGCCTCAGACTTCATGCAGCGATGTTCGAAAACCAAATTAAGCTTATCACATCAGACTTCACGCAGTGATTCGCAGACCTAATCCATTGCCTCATACTTCGAGCAACAATGTATTTCGTTATGCCAAGTTCCAGAACATCGTCTCATACTTCATGCAATGATGTTCGAAACAACACATCTAGCATATCACATCAAACTTCACACAGCGATTCATGAACCAAGCTCATTGCCTCAAACTTCATGCAGCGATGTATTCCTTTATTCCATAAAAATCCAGCCTATCTCATCAGACTTCACGTAGCGATTCGCGAACCAAGCTCATTGCCTCAGACTTCATGCAGCAATGTATGTCTCTTTACTTCATAACACAAACCATCGCCTCAGGCTTCACGCAGCGATGTCTGAAAACCAAATCTAGCTTATCGTCTCAGACTTCACGCAGCGATTTGCAAAACTGTAACCCAATGCATCAGGCTTCAAGCAGCAATATCTTCCTTCATTCCATAAACACTGATCATCGTCTCAGACTTCATGTTGTGATGCCCAAAAGAAAACAAAACTCAACACATTGCCTCTAAGCCGCAATATATTCGCAAACTCAACACATTGCCTCTAAGGCGCAATGTATCCTCAAAACTTAGCATATTGCCTCTAAGCCGCAATGTATTATCCAAACTCAACACATTTCCTCTAAGCCGCAATGTATTCTCCAAATTAACATATTTCCTCTAAGCTGTAATGCGTTCTTCAAACTCAAACACGTAGCCTATGAGCCACAATTTATTCATGCTCAAAACATCACCTCAGACGTCATGCAGGGATTCACAAACGTAACCCCTAGCCTCAGTCTTCAAGCAGCCATGCATCATCAATCATTGTTATACTCACCCTCCAGATGGGTGAATAAGCCAAGACATACAGAATTGCGTTATCTGCCTCGTTATCAAACCTGGGTAAGCGATATATCATCAGCTTTGCCTACTTCCTTGAGACTTATAAGGGTATGCTACATCAGTATAACCTTATGTTTGCCGGACAAATTTTGGGATACTTCAAGTATTCAATAAACTTTCAATCAAAATGCGCAAGACTCGAGTTTTCTCACGCTACTAGATTGAAAGATAATTGAATAGGGGCAGCTGTCGTAACCCAAATTTGTCCTGCCTCGATGATTTCATTTTTCGAGATTAAAATAGAAGAAATATTTAATTAAAGATGGTACACCAGTATCTGATGGCCTATCTTTATCCAAGAGTAGGGGTGTATCTTAATCCAGGAGAGTGGGGCTTTCTAAATCGGAAAAACTTATAAATCCGTTTGTGAGGCATGTTGACCAATGGCCCATGCAATTCGAAAATTAATTATTCGAGCAAATATTAAGTTCTTAATTATTGAACAATTATTATTAAGAAGAGAAATGGGAAGTTAAACAGTCGCTAAGTTAGCCCACTTGGCATTTGTGAGCAAAATTATTAGTTTGATTTTGAGTAAGATTTTTAAATCATTTTTATTACGTAATAAAGGATTTTGAAAAGGGTGTCATTAGCAAGACTCTTTGGTCTTATTATTAAAGATAAATGTATATTATGAAGAAAAATATAATTGTTGGCAAGTTCCATTTTTATATTAAAGAAAATTGTTTATTGTTTTTAAGTAAATAAATAAATAATATATTTTCTTTTTTAAGAAAAAACTAAAACGTTTTACTAGTAACTTTGGGTTCTAAAATTTGTTTTCTTTAAAAGATATTCAAGCCCATTAAGACTTCTAGCCCATTTAGTGTTGCTGCTTTGTTTTAGGAATAACATTATTATTAAAAGAAAAAACTTCTTGTTATTTCAATAAAAAAAAATTATTATTATGAAAATAATAATGTTTTTTATGTAAACATTATTTAATCTGATTAGTGCTTGTTGGGTCAATTGCTAGAAGGCCCATTTCACGTCAAGAAAAAAAACAGTAATAGTGTTGCAGAAGCTAGGCAGGCCCAAGATAAACCATTAACGGTTATTGTATAGATGCATGAGAAATTCACACATGTTTTATCTACGATAAAAACTAATAGTGGCGACTCTTGATTTAAAAACCAGTTGCTACACATTCGTCAATAGGTGAACGTATCATAAGGACAAGTGAAAGACGTCTTTTCTTGGTCGTCAGGATGGATAGGAATTTGGAAAATTGTGGAATAGTCATCTAAATAGCATAAATGAGAGTGTTTAGCTAGTCATTCAAGCATTTGATCAATGAAAGGAAAAGGAAATGATCTTTACGAGTGGCTTTGTTTAAGTTTCTATAGTCGATGCACATTCTCCACCCGGTGTGAGTTCATTGCACTACGGATTCTCCTTTAGTGTTGCTCACAATTGTAACACCTCCTTTCTTTGGTACGACATGTATTGGGCTAACCTATTTACTTTCAGATATTGAGTATATGATTCCTGCTTCTAATAGCTTTTCTACTTCCTTTTTTACTACATCGCTCAGAATAGGATTGACCCTTCTTTGATGTTCCCTAGAGGTTTTGCAGTCTTCTTCCAGCATAATATGGTGCATGCAGATAGAAGGGCTTATTCCTTTTAGATATGAGATGTTATATCCTAAATTGGTTATGTATTTTCTTAGGACATGTAATAATTTTTCAATTTCTATTTGTCCTAGGTATGCATTGACTATAACTCGTCGTTCAAGTTCTGTATATAGGAATTCATACCTTAAGTCTTTGGGTAGTGTTTTGAGTTCTATGGCTGGCTTCTTTGGACAAGGTATAGGATCAGGAGTTAGAGCTCGCATTCACTCAGATTTTCACCATGATATTCAGGGCGCCAATTATCATCTTCGAGAATTGGAGGTATAGGAATCTTCAATACTTTTGAATAAGTGGTTTGTTGTTTCTCTAATTCTTTTATGCATTTATCAGTTTCATCTAAGAAACAACCTGAATTGTCTATGGCTGGTATCTTAAAGAATTTAGATAAGATGAATTCAACTTTTTCTTCTCCGACTTTGAAACTCAGTTTTCCATTTTTAACATATATGATGGCTCCTGCAGTGGCTAGGAATGGTATACCTAATATAATAGGAATATCGGAGTCTTATTTAATGTCCATGATTATGAAATTAGTGGGGATATAGAATTGTCCTATATGTATAGGAACATTTTCTAACATACCTAAAGGAAATTTCACTGATCGATCTGCTAATTGTACGAACATTATTATTGGTCTTAGCTCTTCCATGTTGAGTTTCTGGGAAATTGATAAGGGCATTAGACTAATACTAGTTCCTAAATCACATAGTGCTTTGTCTATGACAAACTTTCCGATTACGCAAGGTATGAAAAACTACCTGGGTCCTTAAGTTTATGAGGCATGTTGTTTTGGATTATAGCACTGCATTCAGCGATTAGCAGTACAGTTTCATTATCCTCAAGATTTTTCTTATTGGATAAGATTTCTTTAAGAAAATTAGCACAGGAGTGCATTTGTGTGATAGCTTCTGTAAAAGGTATGGTAATGTTAAGTTATTTCAGAAGTTCAACGAATTTCTTGAATTGCCCTATGTTTTTAGATTTAGCAAATCTTCGAGGATACGGAATAGGTAGTTTATAGGGTGGCAGAGTCACATAAGGTTCTTATTTTTCCATGGCCTCTTCATCACCTTCTTTTTCTACTTCCTTCGGTTCAGCTTTCTTCTCAGTTCCTTTTCCATGTTTTTGGTACATGGTTGGTTTATCGACTCTAGATTCAGTTGGTATGTCTAGTTCTGTCCCACTCTGAAGTGTTATGGCATTAGCATGTCCCTTTGTATTTGGTTGGGGTTGTCCAGGAAAAGTTCCAGCTGGAGCAGCTGTAGCTGCTTGTTGTTGAGCCACTTGGGAGATTTGTGTTTCTAACATTTTGTTGTGTGTGGCGAGAGCATCAATCTTATTCGTCAATTGCTTAATTCTCTCACTGGTGTGAATATTTTGATTCATGAAATCCTTATTAGTTTGAGCTTTGGTAGCTAAGAAGTTTTATATCATTATTTCAATGTTGGACTTCCTAGGGATATTCGGAATAGTTGAGATATTTTGGGTGGCTTTTTGAAATCCTAGAGGTGTAGTAGGAGCTTTCCCTGGTGCGTACAAAATGTTGTTGCTTTTATATGAAAAGTTTTGAGGGTTCTTCCAAGCAGGGTTATAGTTATTGCCATAGGGGTTTCCTTAAGCATAATTTACTTGATCAACTGGTACTCATGTTAAGAGTGGACATTTGGGTGCAGCATGCGCGTGAAGTCCGCATAAGTCATAGGTTGGAGCTACTGCAGCCACGGTGGCTGCGGGAGTTGTGGTCAAGCTTTCTATCTTTTAGGTAAGGGCTTCTACCTTGGCATTAACTTGGTATAAGCTACTAACTTCGTGCACATCGCCTTTCGTTTGAGGTTTCTCCATCATGGTTCTATCGCTTCCCCACTGATAGTGATTTTGAGCCATACTTTCGATAAGTTGATAGGCATCGCGGTACAGTTTATCCATCAGTGCACCACCAGCAGGTGCGTCAATCGTTAGTCTTGTGTTGTACAAGAGACCATTGTAAGAGGTGTGGATGATCAGCCATTCTTCTAGACCGTGATGCGTACAGAGTCGTAACATGTCTTTGTATCTTTCCCATGCTTCAAAGAGAGATTCGTTTTCCTTTTGTTTAAAACTGTTGATATTGGCTCTTAGCATAGCCGTTTTACTCGGCGGAAAATATTGCGCTAGGAAAACTTTCTTCCATTTTTCCATGTGGTAACAAAGTTGGATGGTAGAGACTGGAGCCATGCTCTAGCTCTATCTCGTAACGAGAAAGGAAAAAGACGAAGTCTTATTGCTTCAGGGCTGACACCATTTGCTTTCATTGTGTCTGCATACTGCACAAACACAGACAAATGAAGATTTAGATCGTCCGTAGGATATTCTGAAAATTGGTTTTCTTGGACAGCTTGCAATAATGAAGGTTTTAATTCAAAATCATTCTGTGCAATGGCGGGAGCAGCAATACTGTTGCGGGGTTCCTCTTACGATGGGGTAACATAATCCTTCAGAAGACGATTTTGGGGTCCTTCATCCATTCTTGGGTTAGGAAGAGAATAGTTAGGAAGATTGAATTCAGGAAGATTGTACTTAGTTTGGTACTCTCTAATCTGGCGTCTTATATTAACAAAACGCTCGACCTCATCGATTGTTTGCTCTAATTCCTCGCCTTGAGAGCGAGTGCTTGGAATACAATCAACAGATAAAATAAAATAAAATTGGTTGCCTTAGTCTATACTGCGTAACAAGGTATTTACAGTATTTGACTAAATCAGTCCCCGACAACGGCACCAAAAACTTGATCGCGACTTTATGAGTCTGTCGGGTGTAGTGACAACAAGTGCATAATCTATCGTGTAGTTTTAAAAGATATCAAACCCACAAGGACTGATGGTCAAACTATTGTTATCTTAGGGTCACTGTGTAAAGCTAAGGCTAATTATAAAATTTGGGTGTTTGGGTTTAATCTAGAATTAACTAAAATCTAATAATTAATAATGGGACACCGGTATGTACTTTGTCAACTTCAGAGATTCAATAAGTCATTGGCATTTGCTTTCAGTATTAAAACACTATTTTAGTGAAAACTATTCATTTAAAAACCCTCGTCTCACACTTTCATTCTATCGATTCAGGTCATATTATTAAACTCAAATGAGCGCTCTCGGTGTTTCATTTAAAATTCAAAAGTATTTTTTGAAAACAAATAGAGTCCAATTAATTTTAAAGCGCTCTCGTTGTTTTTAAAATTAATGTTTAATAACCACTATCTGGTTAAAACCTCAAACTCTCGCTTTGTTGATTTTAACCTTAGACTGTCTTTTACTCTCGTACAAAAACAATTAAATTACCAAATTGGAAATTAAAACTAGAAAAGTGTTGTTGTAAAATATTAATGCCAATTATTACTGAATCCATCCGGTTTAAGATTTACATACCGGTATCGGGGAATTTAGCCAGACATAATTTTATTGCAGGATAACATAAGATTAAAACATAAATTTAATAACACATGCATGGTAAGAAAAAATAATTTATACTTAAAATAGGAACCTGAAATTAAATATTGAAGAAAATAATTTGAGCAGTGCGTATCCTCCACAAGCCGGCAGGATTAACTTGTAATAAAATATCTTTGAATTAAATAAAACAGACATAAACGAACTATGGAAGCTAGGAAGAAAACTAGAGTTGCAGTATTTCTCGATGTGAAGAAATACGGCTTTTATGGTGTGAGTTTTCTATGCTTATGGGAATTCTACGAAACTGGGAAAACAAAATAAAAAACTACGAAACTGAAATAATAATAATGTTGCAGAACTGGAAAATAATGGCAAGTTATAGTATGTAGAAGAAACAATAAAGTTGGTGCAAAGTCTGGAACATAAAAATGTTGGTAATTGATTCCAATTTATAGATTCCAAAAGTGAGCAAAAATATGAGGAATCCCCTTGATCCTCGTTCTTCCATCATGGAGAAATACCAGCCAACTCTCTGTTTTGTTCGCTTCGTGGAGATAATTTCGTAACAGTTATATGAGTTGTCACGTGCGGCATGCGCACTGTGACATGTGGCACATATCTCTAATTTGTATTGATCGGGACATGAAGCGTGCTAAGGGGCACACTTTTACAACTTGTGATGGGCCACACGTGCTTGTGACGGGCAACACGTCTTCTGGTACATAATGTTGCTTAATGTTGCGTTTCTTCTTCATTTCTCTATTGATTTTCTTCCTTTTCTCATTTATGCCCTGCAAAAGCTAAGTACCTGAAATATGATGCAAATACTACAAATAGAGATAAAATGTGACATAATAAACGAAGAATCGAAAGTTTTATCTATGTAAATCAGGCGGAAAATGTTATAACTTTTTGTGTTATCAGGATCCAGGCTCAGGTTCTTCATACGGTCCAGGTTTTTCACAATTTGTAACTAGCATGATGTTCTCGTCCGGGAATTAGAAGTTCATAGATTAGTAGTCGTCTACGGCTTAATGGGCCAAATGATCTTCCAATACACTCCCTTTGATTGCTTTTTGAGTGGTGTATTGAATGTCGTATTCTGTCAATACCATTTTCCATTTGGCTATTCTTCTGGAGAGAGTGGGTTTCTCGAATATATATTTGATGGGATCCATTTTAGAGATCAACAAGGTAGTATGAGTCAACATATACTGTCTTAGTCGTCAAGTAGCCCATGCCAAAGCGCAACAAGTTTTCTCGAGTAGTGAATATCTTGTTTCACAGTCGGTAAACTTTTTGTTAAGGTAGTATATTGCATGCTCTTTTTGACCAGACTCGTCATGATGCCCCAGTACACACCCCATTGAGTTCTCGAACACGGTTAAGTACATGATCAAAGGTCTTCCTTCAATTGGTGGCATCAGAATTGGAGGTTTTTATAGGTACTCCTTGATTTTGTCAAAGGCTATCTGACAATCGTCGTTCCATTTCACTATCTGATCTTTCTTCAGCAACTTAAAGATAGGCTCACGAATAGCGATCAAATGAGAAATAAATCTGGAAATATAGTTCAGTCATCCCAAGAAACCTCTGACTTCCTTCCCAGTATGGGGATGAGGCATTTCTTGAATAGCTTTGAGTTTAGTGGGATCAACCTCAATACCTTTACCGCTGACAATAAAACCCAGGAGTTTACCAGACCTCACTATTCAGATTCAGCCTCAACTTATACTTCTTCAGTCTCTCAAACAACTTATGTAGATGGTCCATATGCTCTTCTTCATTCTATGATCTGGCTATCATATCATCGACATAGACCTCTATCTCGTGATGAATCATGTCATGGAATAAATCTACCATAGCATGCTGGTATGTGGCGCCGACATTCTTCAGCCCAAAAGGCATAACCTTGTAGCAGAAAGTCCCCCACTGTGTAACAAAAGTAGTCTTTTCCATATCTTTGGGTGCCATCTTGATCTGATTATACCCTGAGAAACCATCCATGAATAAGAATACCTTATGTTGAGTGGTGTTGTCGACCAAAACATCAATATATGGAAGCGGGAAGTCATCTTTGGGGTTCGCCCTGTTCAGATCTCTGTAGTATGCACACATACGTACCTTGTCATCTTTCTTTGGTATCAGAATAACATTTGCAACCCATTGAGGATATGATGTCACTGCTAATAAACCCCCGCTGAACTGTTTCATCACCTCAACTTTGATCTTCTCTAACATCTCGAGATGCATGCGATGAACCTTCTACTTTACCGGAGAACAACCCTCTTTCATCGGTAGACGGTGAACCAAAATATTGGTATCAAGCCCTGGCATGTCTTTGTATGACCAAGCGAAGATCTCAACATATTCATGCAACATCTGTATTAACCTATTCTTGAGACTTTCCTCTAAGGTGGCGCCTATCTTGACTTCTTTTCTGTCTGTTTCGGAACCCAAGTTCACCACTTCAACTGGCTCTTCATGTGGTGAAATAGTTTTCTCTTCTTGCACTAACAGTCTGGCAAGTTCTCCTGGTATCTCACAATCTTCCTCACCTTCGTCCTCGACTTGGTAGATCGGATTTTCAAAGTCATAAGTGGCAATAACAGAGTCGTTACCAACGGGATCCATAGTGGATGTGGATCTGCAATATATTATGTGGGTGGGTGTAAGAACACATAGCTATTTGAAAGTGATAAAAGTAAAAAGAAAGACAGAGAGCACACAATTTGAATGAAAAACGTCAAATGCTTTATTAAATGAAAATATGTTTATGAAATGGCAACCCTTAACAAATGCGCCATTATGCCCCGGGTAAAGCACAAGGCTTAAAGTCATTGTTCGAATATTACAAAGCCAAAACTTGAAAGCAATAAAAACAGAAATGTAGCTATTACTCCTGGCTAAAGGAGATATAGATAATGTCCTCGGCCTTCTAGTTGTTGAGCCCATTGCCAATGGTAGGAAAGATCCAGCTGTCAAGGTCACTATCAACATCTTCTATAGTAGAAACAACATTAATAGTATTAACACCCTTGTCGTGCTTAGGCATGGGTGCGGTAATCACATTGGGAGTCTCTGGAGGATCAAACTAGATTTACTTGTTGTCAATCAAATCTTGAATTTTTTTTCTTTAGAGCCCAACAGTTGTTGGTATCGTGCCCAGGACTATTGGAATAATAGGCACACTTTGCATTCAGATTGTACTTAGGAGAGGAGGTGTTGGAGTTCTGAGGAGGATCCCTTAGTGTAATTACCTCTGATTTTAGCAAATGTTGTAACGCCTAAGACAATGGCATATTAATCTTGGTAAATTGCCTTCCCGGAGTGTCTGACCTATGCCTATTTCCCTGTTGTTGTTATTGAACAGGCGTAGGACTAGAAATTAATACCGCTCCCATTGACTGATTGCAGTCATTTTTTCCATGGCCCTTCTGGCCATAAACAGTATTGGTCTCCTTCTTACCATTGAATATCTTCTTCAAGCATTTGAAGACGCAACCACTTGAATTTTTCCGCTCTTAATATAACTTTCGACATGTTCTCTAGTTAGAATTAGCTCAGTAAAACCAGATGAAGAACTCCCTATCAGATGATTAAAGAATAGACCTGTTAGAGTGCCCATGAACATATCAACTAGCTCCCGATTCGACAAGGGAGGTTGTACCCTTCCAACTAAGTCTCTCCACTTCTGGGCATATTCTTTGAACCCTTCATTCGAACCCATAGTCATGTTTTATAATTGCATGTGAGTTGGTGCAAGGTCAACATTATATTGATAATGTTCGTAAAAAGCAGCAACCAAGTCTTCCCATGTGTAGATGTTGGTTCCCTCTAGTTGATATAACCACTCGAGTTGTATACCAAACAAAATTTCCTGAAAGAAGTGAACCCATTACTTTCTATCGGCAGTATGGGGTTTGATCTTCCGAACATAGGACCTCAGATGAAGTTTTAGACAAGACACACCATCATATTTAGAAAAATAAGGGACTTTGAACTTGTGATGGATAACCACTCCCAGAATAAGACCCAACTCTCTGAAATCCAATCCAAGCACTTTCTGGATTTCCATGGCCTTGAGGCGATCTTCCACCTACTTGTATTTATCATCAGCAGAAGGATATTGTTCATCAGAATAGTCTTCATCCTCAGGCATCTTACTAGAATCAAGGTTTCTTCCACCTTCGACCCTGACACTTCTACCATCCTCCTTTTGGTTGTCATCTTAATCAGAGGTGATATCAACAGTTTGAACTGGTTTAGCAGGACCTTTGAATCTTCTTCCTATGTTGAGGATAGAAATTGGCTTCTGAGTCTTATTATTTTTGACGATGAGTGCCATCATATCTTTCTGTCCTTGAGCTAGGTTCAGGAGGATCTCCTGGAATTGGGCATTATGAGCTTGGAGTTCCTTAACCATTTGTTCAAGAGCCATCTTTTACTGAAATAAATAGCAAGAAGACGAGAAGACTTGTATGGGAAAACCTGTTATATGATGATGCATGATATGTAGATGTAATATTTTCAAGGATCTCGCGGGATAAACAAAAGAAAATGTTAGAAATTGAGTCTGACTACGGCTTTGACTGAAGAACTTCGGGTCGTTGAATATCCTTCTGTAAGAATCAAGCCCACCATGTCGAGTGGATCCTAGCCTTTGACTCAAGATAGCTTACTTCGGTCTTTGACGACATTGGTTAGAGTAAAATAAATCCCCTTACCCCTTCCTAGATGTCGGTTCATGATAGTTTGACGACATTTGGTTAGAGGAAAATAAATCCTCTTGCCCTTTGCTAGACGCCTGGTTTGTGATAACCTACATCACAGGCCCTTAAGATCCCTGAAATGGTCAGTGAAAATGATATGGTATGATGTCATGATGTTATGATGTCATGTTTGAAAAGATAACAAACACAAACAAAGCACACAAGAGCCTTAGGTTTAAGGCTTGCATAGAGTTTGTAGGTAAGTAACCTCTTGAATTTTAGTTGGCTCAACATGTCCTAAAGAAGTAACGGGGTTCTAGGGATCTCAATATCAGTGATTTTTCCCACAAGTTTCTTCTAGCATGGAAACTGACTTGCCACCAAACAAAACTCGAGAGTCGAATCTCAATGAGTGTAGTATCGAGTATCAACCAACTTTGGACTGCACCAAAGTCGGTTATCTCACTACCTTCTAATGGCTAAGTTAGTTCAATTAATGTTGTAAGATCAGTTACTGCTTATGACACCACGCGTCATCCTAGTATGCTCCCCGACTGATTCGACGGGTACTAGTACAAAACAATGTGTCTCACTAATGTAGCCATCACTTTAACCATATCGGTATATGCCATATAGTTTCCATGATTTATTGCTACTTACCTAAAATGTTCCCCATATCCGAATATAGGATCTTCGCAAGAAATAAAACCCAAACACCCCTTTAATAAATAAAGTAGACAAGTCAAACAAGGAAAGAATTTAAAAGTGATCTAACTATAAGGTAACCCCACTTTTGATTCCCCAGCAGAGTCGCCAGTTCTGTAATACGATGAGAGAATTGACTTAGTTTTGCGCTTTATCGCAAATGTTGCGGATAGCAAGAGTCGCCACCGACTTTTCTTTTATCCAATAAAGAAAGGGTGAAAAGAACAGGAAAGACCTTCTAGATTTTATTGAGTTCGGGGGGTAGGTTATAAAAAGGGAAGGTGTTATCACCCTTTTCATCTGTAGTTATCTACAGGCTCTTAATCGCTAGCTCACTTTGTTTTGAAATGCTTTGTGTTCGTGTGTTTTGAAAATATTTTGAAAAATGCTTAAGTACGACAACTTTGTAATGATTCTTGTATAAGTTAAGAATACATACAAAGTGTTTGTTTTTTTTTTTGAAATATTTCCGAGAAAAGTGTTTGTGAAAAAGATGTTTTTGTGAGTAAGCGATTATGAGCGATCTACCTACTCGAAAGTCTTTCGTGTTATTTCCTCCTCCTTATATAGTGTTATCCTACCATTAGTTACTAGGAAGCCCTATCATTCAATGTGAAGGGACAGGCAAGGGTCATCGTACAGTCATAGAAGGCAACTTGTAGGGTCGCTTTAGCAATTCATCATAAGGGACTAAGATCATTTACTGAAGGCAGCATTGAAAGGGTCATCGAGGGACTATGATCTTTTTAACCGAGGGTCTTTACTAAAGCGTCCCCACGTTCGAGGGACATTACTGCTTTTATTCAAAGGCAACAAATGAGGTTACCCTAGAGGTAAGTGTGTGAAAAATGATTCAATTCAGTTATTTTATCTTGATTAGGGTTATCTAGCATTGGTTTTAGATCTTGCCATACATGCCTAATTACTAGCAGTTATAAGGAAAACAGTAAATTGCAGAAAGTAAAGGTGCAAAAAGTAAACCTAAACTATTACAAGGCTTCAGAAGTGGGGGTACAAAACCATAAAACTGGGGGGAAATAGTAAACCCTAATTAAGACTATTACAAACCGTAGCAGTTACATAATTGGAAAAGTAAAATGATACGAAAGTAAATACGTGAAACGATAAAATAAAGGGAAAAAGAAAATCGAAAATATTTTTGTGATCGTTTGATGATTAATCTAAAAAAACCCTAATTGATTTTACTTTAGAGAAAGAATTGGTTGATTAAAAATAATTGATTAATTTAAGCAAACCCTAAAATCTAGGTTGATTTTTATTCAATTGAGAAAACCTAAAAAAATTAAATTAGGGTTTATGGATTAAAAACCTAAAATTAAGCTAAAACCTAAAATTAAATTAGAAGTCTAAAATTAAATTGGAAACCTAAAATAAAAATAAAAACCTAAAAATAAAATTAGGGTTTGTGTTAAAAAAAAAGTTTTGAAAAATACATGAAATTTACATTATTCCCCGTACTTTTGGGAAATAAAAAGGTTCCAAAAAGTATCATTATATAATTTCTAGATTTTATTACTTTAGCTAGCTCAGAGGAATTTTTGTTCAATTCCAGAGTCGCATAATGATTTTTGAGTTCTGTAAGTAGTATACCTTGGCCTATAGCACCACCACCTTTAACCATATCCTTGTCCAACAATTCCTCGCACAGAGAGTTGGGATGTTGAACTGACCCGTTAACCACATTATCATCGACAGGGAGACCCAATAACATGTACACGTCCTTTAGTGTGATAGTACATTCACATATTGGTAGATGAAATGTGTGTGTCTCAGGTCTCCACCTTTCCAATATTGCAAGTATGAACTTTGAATCAATCATGCAGTTGGATGTCTTTATAACATTTCTGAAACCTTTATATTCGAGATATGGCACGATCAATGGGTCGAGAGCAATGTAGTCGTGTGACCGAATTATGAATCTTTTAGTATCCTAAATTCAAAATATAAAAAGTGTAAGAGTCCATAAGATGTATAAATCATTAATAATATTATAAAAAAATTATAAGTATACAAGAAAATTTGAGAATTTATAAAAACTTACAAATGCTGCAATGTTGTCCCTTATGCCTCTGTGAGAACCGCCCATTGTGAGAAGAGCCATAGTTGAAATTGTATGAGATAATGAAAGAGTTTTTAGAAGAGAGTGAGATGATTGTTGATGTAAAACAAGTATGTGAGGATCTGTATTTATAGGCAAAATTTATCACGGAGTGAATAAATGAGGTGGGTGGTGGGTGCATGCATGATAAGTGTCACTCTTGCAGTGTAGGTGCAAGCTAGGTGGTAGCCTTGGGGAAGGCATTTATGCATGCATGTAATACGATTGGACATGTAGGGAGGCACCATTTGACTTGGCGAATGAGTACAAAATTGAAAGGTGTTGCCATCCCAGTTGGTGAATTAGAGGTGGCATGGGTTGCATTATAGATGCAGGCTAGTTGACAGCCTTGGGGAAGGAATATTTGCATGCATGTAATACGATTGGACATGTAGGGAGGCGCCATTTGACTTGGCGAATGAGTATAAAATTGAAAGGTGTCGCCATCCCAGTTGGCGAATTAGAGGTGGCATGGGTTGCAGTGTAGGTGCAGGCTAGTTGACAGCCTTGGGGAAGGAATCTCTGCATGCATGTAATACGATTGGACATGTAGGAAGGCTCCATTTGACTTGGCGAATGAGTACAAAATTGAAAGGTGTCGCCATCCCAGTTGGCGAATTAGAGGTGGCATGGGTTGCAGTGTAGGTGCAGGCTAGTTGACAGTCTTGGGGAAGGCACCTCTGCATGCATGTAATACGATTGGACATGTAGGGAGGCGCCATTTGACTTGGCGAATGAGTACAAAATTGAAAGGTGTTGCCATCCCAGTTGACGAATTAGAGGTGACATGGGTTGAAGTGTAGGTGCATGCTAGTTGACAACCTTGGGGAAGGCATCTCTGCATACATGTAATACGATTGGACATCCCAGTTGGCGAATTAGAGGTTGCTTACTATTGTTTTATTCAAATTTAGTACAACCTATTTAATCCTACATTTATCAAAACACTTCTACACTCAACCACTCAAACACTCGAACATTTAAAAATTCAAACAATCAACCTTCAAACACTCAAACCTCCAAACCTTCAAACATTCAAACATAATGGCCTCTGCGCCATAATATGTGATCAATGCATATTTCAACGGTGAGACATACATTTGTCCCACCTCTGGGTTTTTGTTTAGAGACACTGAGAATATCCGATTTTTTTTAAACAGGAAAGCCAATTTCTTGTATTTTAAAAAACGATTGGAGGCCAAACTTGGACGAGGTCTCATGACACAAATCTTTTATCAGAATCTGGGTTTTTTTGGTGACAACCAAATAATATTTTATAAGGTTGAGGTTCAAGATGATGAGGACCTTCAGAATATGTTTTCCAGTCATGAGTATTTTGGGTACGACTCTATTGAGTTGTATATTATGTTGCGAGAGCTCGACTATCACAAGTGGTTGATCCTCTCGAGGCCGAATAAGCTGAAGTAGACGTCATTGACGAAGAAGAAGAAGATGAGGAGTTAGAGTTTGACGACATGGTCAACGATGATTCTGAAGACGATGGGATACCTGGTATACCTCCGAACGAGATCTACACACCACCTCCACACATGACAAACTTCAACATGGACGGAGATGAACCGTCATTTAATTTATTTTTCAATCTGTATATGCAGTCAGATGAAAACTTAAAAGAGAAATACAAATTTCATAATAGAGAAGATTGTATCCGAGCCATAAAAAAGTTTCACATACTCAACTCGGTCGATTTTAAGGTAAATCGTGTAAATCCAGAAAGGTACAAGCTCAGGTGTGTCCACCCAGATTCTATGTTCAAGCTCACTGCATCATACAAATTAAGAGGTGATTGTTGGGTCAAAGGTTCTATATCCACCCACACGTGCGTCAATTCTACTCAATCACAGGATCATTGGAAACTAAATTATGATCTCATATGTCAATAAATCCTACCTCTCGTCAGCAATGATCCATCATTGAAGGTGAAAACCATATTCTCTCACATCATTATGGTATATAACTATACTCCATCATACCGAAAGGCGTGGTTAGAAAAGACCAAGGCGATTGAAAAGGTATATGGAAACTGGGAGGAGTCATACAAAGAACTTCCTCGCTACCTGAATGCACTTCAGATTTAATCTCTGGGTACTGTTTATATTATAGAAACACTACCGGCGTATGCCCCATATGGTACTCAAGTCACCGGAAATGGAATATTTAGTCGAATGTTTTGGGCTTTTTAACCTTGTATCACAGGGTTTGCATCATGCAAACCTATTATTCAAATTGATGGGACTTGGTTATATGGGAAATACAAAGGCACGCTATTGATGGCAGTTGCACAAGATGGCAACAATAACATTTTCCCAATTGCCTTTGCTCTAGTCGAGGAAGAGACTGGTGGTTCTTGGAGTTTCTTTCTCAAGAATCTCCAAACACATGTGGCTCCTCAACCAGATCTCTGTTTGATCTTCGATAGACATGCATCTATTGAGAGTGCATACAACAATCCTGCAAACAGTTGGCATGACCCTCCTTCTACGCATGTCTATTGCATTAGACACATCGTCCAAAATTTTACGAGAGAGATCAAAGACAAAGCTCTTAGGAAAGCAGTTATGAATGAAGGGTATGCATTAACACAACCTACGTTCAAACACTATCGCAATGAGATCAGATTGTCAAATTCGGATGCAGGTAGGTGAATCGATAATATTCCGGTGGAGAAATGAACTAGGTCATACGACAATGGACAACGATGGGGCCACATGACAACAAATCTGATTGAATCCATGAACGGGGTATTCAAAGGTGTGATACAGTGGCAAAATAGAAATGTTATATTAGATTGCATTTTGTATACGCAAATGTTGCGATAAGCAAGAGCCGCCACTGACTTTTATTTTATCCAACAAAGGAAAAGGAAAAAGAATAGAAAAAACCTTTTTTAGAGATATTTCTGAGTACGGGGGGTAGATTATAGAAAGGGAAGGTGTTATCACCCTTTCTATCCGTGGTTTTCCACGGGCTATTAGGTACTTGCTCATTTTGAAATTGCTTGTGTGTGTTTTGAAAGTTTTTGTTGAACTTCGTGATAACCCTTGTATCTGTCCTCAAGAGTGTGACGAAGTTGTTTTTTGAAAATTATTTTGAAAGTGTTTGTGAAAAAGAGTTTTTTTATTGTGAGCAAGTACTTAAGATTTCTACCTACTCGAAAAAAAGTCTGTTCGTTTTAGTTTCCTTTAGACAGCGCTATCCTACTATTAAGGAGTAGGTAGCTCCGTCGTTGGATTTATAAAGGGACGTTTGAAGGGACGAAATGGTCTCTGAAGGCAACAAGTAAAGATACATTATCATTTCTAAGGGACTATCGTCATAAGATCAATTCGTAAGCAACTCGAGGGACAAATAGGGACTATGATCTTTATGACAAATTTGAATCACGGGTCATTGCTAAGGTATCCCTACGTTCGAGGGACACAACCATTATTTCTGAGGCAACAAAGTGGGGCAAACCCTAGGAGTGAGAATGTGCAAGTGTTTTTTTTCCAGTTAATCATCTTTGCACAATTAGGGTTTTCTACTGTATTAATTATTTATCTTTTGCATGCAAGCCTATTGTCCATACATCTAGCAGTTTAATAGTTGCAGAAATTAAAACCCTATCTATTACAATGCTTTGGGGAGGGGATTACATAATCAAAAATCGGGGAAAAATGATAAATGCGAAATAGTAAACCTAATTAACTATTACAAACTCGGAACAGTTACAATAGTTAATAAAAATAGTGAAAGTAAAGACGCGCGCGAAAGTTAAAACGGGAACAAATTAGGACCTAAGAAATCTAATTAATTAAAAAATGTTTTTGTATTTTTTTATTGAGAAAAATAGTTTCAATTTTCAAATTAAAACTAATTTCTATTAAATTTTAATTACAAAAAAAAATGTTTAAGTTAACCTAATTAAACTAATTAATTAAATGCAAAATAAATATTTTATGAAAAAATTTAACTAAACCTAATATTTTTTGTAATTTTCTGATTTTCTGATTTAATTAGAAAAGATGATTTTTATTGTGAAAGTAATTAAGATAATAAATTAAAAGAAAAAATAAATAAAAAGAATAGAAAATTTGAGGAGATGGGTCTGACGTTGTAAGCAATCCAGGAGGGTGTGTTGCCCAATCTGCACTAGGCCCAAAAACTGGTGGCCCAGGGTCTTGCGCCTGATCCGTTAGGGCCATATTCTGAGGGTTCATGGTGGACCTGCGTATGCTGAGCGCTGGATCTGTGATGGAGATGAATCCAGAGGACGAGATCAGAGGGCGTCTGGTGGTCCTTAGAAAACGACGTGCACTGGATATGGAATTGTAATTTCAAAAAATGGAAAAGGTCTGGACCTGGGATCGAACCCAGGTCCCCCATGAAGATGTGAAAAACACAAGAAGGGGGGTTGAATTGTTAAAACTTGAAATCAAATGCAGACAACACGTTATTTTTATCCTGGTTCATTTGATCTCAAACTACTCCAGTCCACCCGTCAAGGTGATTTCGCCTCTCTCCAACGAGGTCTTAATCCACTATATTCAACTGAATACAAAACTGCTTTAACAACTGCTAAAGCCTTCTTGAGTCTAAACCACAGACCGGTTTCTCAAGGAAATTCTTTCACAGATAAGTGAACAAATGTGTTTGATGTTTCTAGAAAAACTATATATCACAACTGTGATAATACACAAAATGAAGCTTAGATAAAACTAGATTTGCTAGAGCTAAAGAATAAGCAGTTGAGAGCTTTTATAAAACTGATGTGTGAGGACGAAGATGATTATTGGCTTTTGGCGTGTAAAGAATTGTAGAGCATTTGCAAGCATTCACGAGCATTAGCCAATTCACTTCTCACTGATTTGTTTAAATACTACTTGGAAAAGATACGTTGATGCCAATAATTCCATTTCAATGCTCATTACGTTCTTTCCATTTTGAGAATATATTTGTCTTGGAATAAAGTCGTTGGTAATTAATCTGCCTTGAATGCAGTACCGTTGATACTTCAGAGTGTTCTGCGTAATGAATATCAGAGTGTTCTTTGGCTTTAGTTTATTCTGACGCTTCTGAGTGCTGATGACATTGATAAGATCTTGATCAGAGTCAGAGTATGTTAAGCGCAGTTCTGTTCATCAGACTTCAGCGTAACACATGTTTTGATCTTCTGGTGCTGACATATATTTTGATGTTGATGTTGATATTGATATTGATATTCTGATGCTGATTCCATCAGAGTTTCCTGTAAATACACAGCATAATTTTGAGTAGCACATATGTCTTATATAAAACTCTTAATTCATTTAATCTTGTATTTTGTTATCATCAAAACTCTAACTGAGGATTGTAGAATCAAACTATGTTCTAACAATCTCCCCCTTTTTGATGATGACAAAAACTAGATTTTTTCAATTAAAATAAAATGATGAAAGTATCAGAGTTTAAGGATAGAGAGGAAACGGTATCAGAGATAATCAGATAATGAGTAAAAGTATCAGAGCTGAGAGGGTAAGGAATAAAAAGTGACAGAGTAATGATGAGAAAAACTCCCCCTGAGTTGATTATTCCCTTAGATTCCTTGAGCATCAGAACTTTATTGAACCTTTCTTTGAGCATCAGAACTTTGCTTAATCAGAGTTCTTCAGATTCCTGTACCTGTAAGCTTTTCAGAACAACAAGTATATGATGATGTTAGAATGTTTGAGACTTTTGTCTCAGTAAACCGTTATTGAAAAATATCATTCTTTCTCCCCCTTTTTGTCAGCTATCAAAAAGCATAAATAATCAGAGTTAAAAGGATTAGAGCAAAAACACATTTGTATTAAAACAGAAGCAATGAAAGTTTAGAACAAGTAGAAATATTACAGTCAAACATGTAGAGAAAAAAACAAGGAAAACATAAGAAAAATCTAAGAAGGTGGAGGAAGTCGTGTGAACAGAGCTTCCAACATGCTCTTGATTTGTTCGCTGGTTTCATTTTGCTTAGCTACCATGTTTGCTATAGACTCAATCTTGATATCCTGCTTGTCCATCCGTTCATTCATCAGCATGTATGATCTCTTCAAATCCTCCAGAGCCTGCCTATCAAGAGAGGAAGCTTGAGGATCTTCAGATACAGACTGCTTCTCAGAGCTTTCTATAGTTTCTTCTGCTTGACCCAAGTCTTCAGCTTGAATAACTTGCTCTTCTGCAGCTTGAACTGTAGATGCTGGACGCTTTTCAGACCAAGGCTCAATGTCCAGATGAAGAGCTTCTTCCTTCAGCAGCTTGCTCAGAACTGGGCCTTCCATTTCCTTCAGCAGATTGATGAAGTTCTGTTGAGCTTGCCCATAGCTCTGGTCTTGCAGCTTGAAGGTTTCAGCACAAACCCATCTTCTGAATTGAGTCTAGAGGTGATCTGATACAGCAGGATCAATCACTTCCAAACTTGCTTGTTTCAAAGAAGATATCCAATTCTGCATATCTGTTTTAAAATTCAAAATGCTGGAACCAACATCTGGTTATTTCGGTTTGGGAATAGCAATTTTCTGGTTTATTGCAGCAAGGCGTTCAAGGATTTTTAGGTCAATGACTGTCTTGCTGTGGTTTTCTGTATTTTTCTTAGGTGAGGGGGTTGGAGAATCAGAAATAACGATTGGACTAGATGGGGTATGAGGTGGAGTTATTTCTGGTGAGGATGGTAGTTGAGACATGTTCACATTTGTACCACAAGGCAATTGAATGGACAAGGGTTGTGGTTCAGGAGACTCAGAGGTTTGAGCCTCAGAGTTTTGAGTCTCAGGCTGTGGTGATTGTGCATGTGGAGGAGATGGTGGATTAATATCTGGTTGAGGAGACGATGGTTATGGAATTTCTGGTTCTGGTGTTGGAGATAGTGGAGTTTCTGGAATTGGTGAGAGTGGAATGTCAGGTTATGGAGAAATGGGAATTTCTGGTTCTGTATTTGGATTGTTTGTTTCAGGAGCGGAAGTATGTTGGTCTATGTCAGACAGAACTTGTGCAAGTTCTGGTTCTGGTATGGTTGTGGTGTTTGGATTTTGTGGTTTGGAGCGGGATCTTCTGAGAGTTAATGACTCAGAAGGGTCAAAATCTTCAAAGGTTTGGGGTGTTGGGATATCAGCTGGAGTTGGAATGGGAGTAGGAATAGATGAGGAAACAACATTTGAACTTAAAACAGATACAGAAACAGGATTACCTCTTTTCTTTGGAGTCTGTTGTGATGGTCCTTCTGGAGCAGCTTTCCTCTTCTTCGTCTTCTTTAGAACTACCTCTGGTGCCTTCTGCTGAAGATCTTGAATGTTTAGATTAGGTGTTGTACCATCAGCTTTGCACGCATCCAAATATCTCAAGATGATCTGAGGCTTGGAGTCAATCTCTTAGAACATGGGGAAGTCGTCCAGAGGGACTCTTTTGCTGGAGATTTCAGCAAAATGAGTGATGCTGGGCTCCTTCTTAATGTTCTCTAGCAGCTTCATCTTCTTGAGATTTTTGGCATTCAGCTGCTTGCCAACAGAGGGTTCCAGGGTGCTGATCTCTTGTGCCTTTGTTAAGTGTTCAATCAGCCTATTCTCAGTCAGAATATCTGATATCAATCTACCCAAGGGTATCCAATCCCTTTTAGTTCATTCATCTTCCCTTGTCTCCTTGACGCTGGTTCTCAGATGGTTGAACAGAAGATGAGCTAGATTAATCTTTACCTTCTGATTGATAAAATAAATCAGAAACTATTGATCTATGTTTATGTAATCAGGAGAGCTTGTAGGCTTCCTGTGATTGAAACAACCCAGAATAATCTTCGCCCAAATTTTGTGCTTATCTTTCAGATCCCTTATCTTGCTGGAGGAAAGCCCCAGCGTGAAAATTTCCCTTGCTATAACAGCAACATCTGAGCACCTTTCAACCATGTCTATACAGCGAATACCACCACCATTGTACCCAATCAATCTTGCAATTAGGTCTTCAGTGATCACAATTTTCTTCCCCATGATGTACGAAGTGACTTGGTGATTTGAGGAAGAGGCGTGAATCCAGAATTCCTTAACCAAGATAGGAAAAGTTGGACCCACCAACCTGTCAAAATATTTCTCCCATCCTTGAGCTTGAATCTCTTCTGATAAATCAAAACCATTTTCCTTCAAACTGTTGAAATCCACTATAGTCTCTGACAGAACTTCAAGGTTCTTGACTGGAGTGAGTAGTGTTCTGAGAGGAACCTCATATTGCTCAGAAGATGTGTCTTTCTAGGAACCTGATGAAGGAGTGCTGCTAGAAGCCATTGTTCACACGAGGATTTTTGGAAAAAATTGAAAGGGTTTTCTTGAGCACGAAGAACACAAACACAGATATCAGAAATATTGCTTGAAAACGAAAGTAAGAGTAAAAAGGTGTGGATGGTGTGAATGGTGTTTAAATAGATTTTGAAGAAAAAAATTTGAAAACATAAACGCTTAAGAGAGAGAAATAAATCATGATTAATAGCATTTAATAATGGCTGATTTTGGGGGATTTCAGAAAGATACTTTAAACGGTTACCAGCGACATGTGTCTCAATGCATCCAATCAGCGCTTTGCCTTTTCAGAAACATGAACGCGTGTTCAGCCTCAGGAAACAGCTGATGATTGGATGACACTTGTTTGCTTTGAGTGAACATCACTTCTATCCTTGAATTGAAGAGCTCAGAGCTTCATGGATAGATCTGATATAATCTGCATTTCTAAAAATTCTGAAAGAGGATTGATCAGAAGTTCACAGAGAAATAAAAATAATTTTGAAGGTTAGTATATAAAATTAAAACAGTTTTATTCTGGACAGAGCTTCATGCTGAGATGATTCAGAATGAATTTGAACCTATCTTCAGAAAGTGGTTTTGTAAAGATATCAGCCCATTGATGGTCTGTATCAATAAATTTTAAGTTTAAAATGCCTTTCTGAATATAGTCCCTAATAAAATGATGTTTTATTTCTATATGCTTAGCCCTAGAATGCAAAATTGGATTTCTACTTAGGCAAATGGCAGAAGTATTATCACATAGTATAGGAATGTTACTCTCATAAATCTGGAAGTCCTCAAGTTGACTTTTCATCCAGAGCATTTGTGTGCTGCATCCAGCTGCTGCTATGTATTCAGCTTCTGCTGTTGATAGAGCAATTGTGGATTGTCTTTTGTTGGACCATGAGATCAGATTTTCTCCCAGAAACTGGCAGCTTCCAGAAGTGCTTTTACGTTCTACTCTGTCTCCAGCAAAGTCAGCATCACAGTAACCTACTAAGCTGTAATCACCGGAGTTTCTATAAAACAAACCCATATTAGTAGTACCTTTCAGATACTTGAAAATTCGCTTAACAGCTGTTAAGTGAGATTCTCTAGGATCTGATTGGAATCTTGCACAAATGCATACACTGAATAAAATATCAGGCCCTGAAGCTGTAAGATAAAGAAGAGAACCAATCATACCTCTGTAGACCTTCTGTTCTACCTTTTTGCTTACCTCTTCTCTTTCCAGAATGCACGTGGGATGCATTGGAATCTTTGATGGCTTACATTCTGAGAGATCAAATTTCTTCAGAAGTTCTCTGACATATTTGCTCTGATGAATGTAAGTTCCTTCTGGGGTTTGATTGATCTGGATGCCCAGAAAGAATTTCAGTTCCCCCATTAGGCTCATCTCAAATTTTGCCTGCATACACTTAGCAAATTCTCTTCCCAGAGAAGGTTTAGTAGATCCAAATATAATATCATCAACATAAATCTAACAGACTAAAATGTCATTCTTAATTGTCTTACAGAATAAGGTTGTGTCCACCTTCCCTCTGGTGAATTCCTTTTCTAACAGGAAGTTATTAAGTCTTTCATACCAAGCTCTGGGAGCTTGTTTCAGACCATACAGTGACTTCTTTAGTTTGAAAACATATTCTGGATTTTTTGAACTTTCAAAACCAGGGGGTTGGTGCACATATACCTCTTCTTCTATATAGCCATTTAAGAATGCACTCTTAACATCCATCTGATACAGAGTGATGCCTTTATTAACAGCAAAAGAAATTAAAAGTCTGATAGATTCTAACCTGGCGACTGGAGCAAAGGTTTCTGTATAGTCTATCCCCTCTTGCTGACTATAACCTTGTGCTACCAATCGTGCCTTGTTTCTGATGACTTCACCTTGTTCATTCAGCTTGTTTCTGAACACCCATTTTGTTCCAATGACGTTGAATCCTTTTGGTTTAGGAACCAGATCCCATACGTCATTCCTGGTGAATTGATTCAGCTCCTCTTGCATTGCTAGAATCCAGTCATTGTCTAGAAGTGCTTCATCAATTGAGGATGGTTCAATCATAGAGACAAGTCCCATGAGGGATTCTTCAGAGTTTCTGAAGCTGGCTCTTGTTCTGATTGGATCTTCCTTTCTTCCTAAGATTGTTTCTTCTGGGTGATCCACGCTGCTTCTGGATGGTATTTTCTGAGGTGGATCAACAGAAGATGCTGGATTGCTTGCAGTGCCTCTTTCTGATGTTGAGGGAGTGTCTCTGTTAAGAGCTTCTGATGACTTGTCTTCAGTACCTATGAATTCAACTTCCATACCTGCAAGTAATTCATTCTGCTTTGACTTTTGATAGTCAAGCTTATCATCAAAACGAACACTGATTGATTCTTCCACAATCTGTGTTTCTGTATTGTATACTTTGTACCCTCTTGAGCGTTCAGAGTATCCTAACATAATACACTTCTGTGCTTTGGAGTCAAACTTGTTCAAATAATTCTTAGTATTCAAAATAAAACAAGTACATCCAAATGGATGAAAATATGAAATGTTGGGCTTTCTGTTCTTCCACAATTCATATGGAGTCTTTTCCAGAATAGGTCTTATAGAGATTCTATTCTAAATGTAGCACGCTGTGTTTATTGCCTCTGCCCAGAAGATCTTAGCAACGTTAGTCTCGTTGATCATGGTTCTGGCCATTTCTTGCAATGTTCTGTTCTTTCGTTTTACAACTCCATTTTGCTGGGGAGTTCTAGGACAAGAGAAATCATGCAGAATGCCTTTGTCATTAAAAAATGATTCAAAATCTTTGTTTTCAAACTCTCCACCATGATCACTTCTGACTTTGACGATTCTAAGATCCTTTTCATTCTGAACTTGGTTACAGAAGTTGACAAACACAGAGTGTGACTCGTCCTTGTGTCTTAAGAACTTTACCCATGTCCATCTGCTATAGTCATCTACGATTACTAACCCATACTTCTTGCCACTGACTGAAGCAGATTTAACTGGTCCAAATAAGTCAATGTGCAGAAGTTCTAATGGCTTAGAGGTGGAAACAACATTTTTAGATTTGAAAGCAAGTTTTGCAAACTTGCCTTTCTGACATGCTTCACACAGAGCATCTGAATTGAACTTCAGTTTAGGAAGTCCTCTGACCAGATTGAGTTTGTTAATCTGAGATATTCTTCTCATACTAACATGCCCCAATCTTCTGTGTCAGATCCATTGCTCGTTGTTAACAGACAGAAGACACTTTACATTCTGACTTTTCAGTTCAGAAAGTTTGATTTTGTAAATGTTGTTTCTCCTCTTTCCATTAAACAGGATAGTCCCATCTTTCTGACTAACAGCTTTACATGAATTTTGATTAAAGATTATATCATAACCGTTATCACTTAATTGACTTATGGATAATAGGTTATGCATTAATCCATCTACTAATAAAACATTACTTATAGAGGGAAGATTTCCATTACCTACTGTTCCAGAGCCAATGATCTTTCCCCTCTGATTGCCTCCAAAGCCTACGTGGCCTCCAGGCTTAAGTTCCAGGCTTTGGAACATATGCCTTCTTCCTGTCATGTGTCGTAAGCAGCCAGAGTCCAGGTACCATGACTGGTGTTTCTGCTTTGCTGCTAAAGATATCTACAACATGTATTATTTTATCCTTAGGTACCCATATTTTCTTGGGTCCTGATTTGTTAGTTTTACCAAAACTCTGGTTGAATTTTGGTTTGGCAGAATAATTACTACTAGTGTATTTGATGTCGTGTGTCTGCCCATATACAAAGTGAGAATTAAGTGGAGTGCGTTTTATCACTAAATCCACGGCCTTCTTTGGTGTAGGTACCTTACCTTGGTATCATATTCCCTTTCTGCCATTTCTGCTAACTCCATAGATTATTGAAGCCATCTTGCTTCTATCTATGCTTTTAGCTAGAAACTTCTGAAAGCTGTGATCATACTCCTTGATGATCTCATCAGCACTACTGGGAGTTTCAGAAATTGTTTCCTTCTGAGAGTTTTGTAATAGATTTTCTAGTTTTGAAAGTTTATTTTTCAGCTCAGAATTCTCCAATTTGAGACTCTCAATTTTATCAGAGTCAGAAGCAAGATCCCTTTTCAGGTTTCTGAATTTGACTCTGATCTGCTGATATCGTTCCAGAATCTCATTGAGGCTTTCAGCTAGTTCAGCCTTAGTAAAATTAATAGCAAAGTCAGGAAATACCTCTTCTTTGTCTGATTCAGAATCTGATTCAGAAGCTTCACTATCTTTTGCTATGTTTGCCATGAGAGCTATGTTTTCTCTCTCATCATCTGATTCTGAGTCAGCTTCAGATGTGTCAGAGTCATCCCATGTAGCCATGAGACTTTTCTTCTTTTCCTTCCCAAACTTTCTTCTGGGCTTTTCCTTCTGAAGCTTTAGGCAGTCACTCTTGTAGTGTCCTTGCTCGTTGCATTCATAGCAGATTATGTCTTTGATGTTTGGCTTTCTGCTTCCTGAAGAGCCTTCAGATCTTGTGTCCAGAGGAGGATTCTGACCTTCTGTATCTGGAGGAAGATTCGTTCTAGTTCTCAGATCTTCTGGGATTCCTGAACTTTCTTTGCCTCTGCTTCCACAGTTGGTTCACCCTTCTGGAGAGGAGAGATAGTTCATCTTCTTCTGATGAGGAGCCATCAGAGGTTTCTTCAATAGCCTGCAAAACCTTGGAGTCAGATTTTCTGTTATATTTTAAAGCTAAAGGCTTACCTTGCTTTTGAGGTTCATCAGCTTCTAGCTCTATCTCGTGACTTCTGAGGGGGCTGACAAGTTCCTCCAGAGAGATTGTATTGAGATCCTTAGCTAGCTTCAACGCTGTGACCATTGGCCTCCACTGTTTTGGCAAGCTTCTGATGATCTTTTTAACATGATCAGCAATAGAATACCCTTTGTCCAGAACTTTGAGACCAGCAACCAGAATCTGAAATCTTGAGAACATTGTTTCAATAGATTCACTTTCTTCCATCTTGAATGCCTCATACTTCTGAATGAGCACAAGGGCTTTAGTTTCTTTCACTCGAAGGTTGCCTTCACGCGTCATTCTGAGAGAATCAAACATATTCTTTGCAGTGTCTCTGTTTGATATCTTTTCATATTTAGAGTAAGAGATAGCACTGAGAAGAATAGTTTTGGCTTTGTGATGATTTTTGAAATCACGCTTTTGTTGATCAGACATTGCTTTCCTGTCAATCTTCTGACCACTTGCATTCACTGGGTGCGTGTATCCATCTGTCACCATATCCCACAAATCAGCATCATGGGCTAGAAAGAAGCTTTTAATTCTGTCTTTCCAGTAATCAAAGTTCTCTCCATCAAAGACTGGAGGTTTGCCACTGAATCTGTCTCTTTCTTCATTGTTGTCATTGCTGATGTTTTGATGTGGTCCTGCCATTGTGTTTTTCAAATGTTGGATCTTGTACTGACACGGTTAAGTGTTATGAACTCAGAACCAGGCGCTCTGATGTCAATTGAAGATGTGAAAAACACAAGAAGTGGGGTTGAATTGTTAAAACTTGAAATCAAATGCAGACAACACGTTATTTTTATCTTGGTTCGTTTGATCTCAAACTACTCCAGTCCACCCGTCAAGGTGATTTCGCCTCTCTCCAACGAGGTCTTAATCCACTATATTCAACTGAATACAAAACTGCTTTAACAACTACTAAAGCCTTCTTGAGTCTAAACCACAGACCGGTTTCTCAAGGAAATTATTTCACAGATAAATGAACAAATGTGTTTGATGTTTCTAGAAAAACTATATATCACAACTGTGATAATACACAAAATGAAGCTTAGATAAAACTAGATTTGCTAGAGCTAAAGAATAAGCGGTTGAGAGCTTTTAGCAAACTGATGTGTGAGGACGAAGATGATTATTGGCTTTTGGCGTGTAAAGAATTGTAGAGCATTTGCAAGCATTCACGAGCATTATCCAATTCACTTCTCACTGATTTGTTTAAATACTGCTTGGAAAAGATACGTTGATGCCAATAATTCCATTTCAATGCTCATTACGTTCTTTCCATTTTGAGAAGATCTTTGTCTTGGAATAAAGTCGTTGGTAATTAATCTGCCTTGAATGCAGTACCGTTGATACTTCAGAGTGTTCTGCGTAATGAATATCAGAGTGTTTTTTGGCTTTAGTTTATTCTGACGCTTCTGAGTGCTGATGACATTGATAAGATCTTGATTAGAGTCAGAGTATGTTAAGCGCAGTTCTGTTCATCAGACTTCAGCGTAACACATGTTTTGATCTTCTGGTGCTGACATATATTCTGATGCTGATACTGATATTGATATTCTGATGCTGATTCCATCAGAGTTTCCTGTAAATACATAACATAATTTTGAGTAGCACATATGTCTTATATAAAACTCTTAATTCATTTAATCTTGTATTTTGTTATCATCAAAACTCTAACTGAGGGTTGTAGAATCAAACTATGTTCTAACACCCCATCTCACATGCCTTTTTCCCTTGCCATATGCGCTGGTTAATCAGTCATATATACAATAACAATAATTAAATATAATGGGAAACAAGGACAACTATTGAGTTGTCAAACGCGCGCCAGCAAGTGGGGCCCCTGTTATTCAAATTGGCCAATCAAACAAAGAGAGATAAAGACATATTTGAAAAGAACCAATGAGACGCTGCCTTTTCGCCATGCCATCCCGTTGACTGACGATCGGCCAGTCTAATCACCTGAGACGGTGGTTTCCACCGTCTTCTCCGGTGAGGTCGCCTGAAAATTCAAACAAACGGAAAAACAAACAATGATATATATCTTAAAAAGGTCCCCTGAGTTCAAATCTGGCCTCTAAAAATGCTAATTCCTCGCACATCATTGAGTTTTTGTTTGGAACCCTAAGGACGGTCAAACATGGCAAAGTGTAAAGCCAAGCCCTATTGCCCCATGTAATACGTCAAAAAGCTGTCAAAGATCATTAGCAACACAAATATAATCTCAAACAAAATTGATATGGCTTATTATGAGAGTTTGAGATCCAAGTCTTACCAAGAAAATTGAGATTTGGTTTGGCCACTTCAGGGTGTTTCAGGCGTGGGTGAAGGTTAGTTCGTCTTCCTGGAATTCTCAAGAGGATGATAAAGTGCTTACTTCTGATTGAGAATGTTTGAAACGTGCATTTTTGTTTACACTACTTTTTTGATCTTTTTTCAAACTTGCTCTTTTCTTTTGAGGCAACCTCTCGTTCTCTTTTAGGTCTGGGATCATTGTGCTTATGTATGGTAGCATATTAGGTCAACATAAATGGAAGAAATCTCATGCTTTTATGATAAAATATTCTCCTTTAAAATATTTGATTTTTCTCTATTTTTGGATCAAATCTATTCTTGCTCCCTCCACGAATTTTCCTTGCCATGCCAGCACATCTTGCTCTTCATTTTGATGAGAAAAAGATTTGAAATCAAATCCTACATTATTCTTTTTATTCACCTTATTTAATTTTGCATTCTATTTAATAAAATATCAAAAATAAATAATATAAATAATAAAATAATGTAAAAATGACTCAAAGGTCGTGGGTCATGTTGGAAGTGAGGTGTAAGCACAAAAAGTTAGACCCATTTGCCAAAAAATGCAATTTTGGGCATTGTTGACTTTTAACAATTCTCCAAAAATGGCCAACTTTGACAATGCATACCTCTATCAATTTTGACCCTAAGAGGGTGTTATCTAACTTTTTAGAAAGCTTAGGATATCCCCTAAGAAACCTATTTGGTTTCATCTCAAGTGGATCTTCCATGTTCATGTAAGGAGCTTTGACCCAAAAGGTATATTTGTTGACTTTTTGAAATGACTTATAATGTCTGAATTCATATCTTTCCATGAGTGAATTTATTGAACTTGAGGGCTGAATATGAGTTGTAGGGAATTGGATTCTCTTCAAAATGAGCCTTGGTGGAATTTTTTTTTGATAAATCATGAGAAAGTTATGCCTGGTCAAAGTTTGGTTGACTTTTCCTGTAAAAATCCTAATTTAGCAACTTTTGAGTTTTGATGAATTAGGAGCATTCCTTGAGGAATCATGATCAACCCTTGATCAAATGATTGATATAACTTCAAAATGTTGATGTTGACCAAAAATATTGAAGTTTGACTGCATGTTGGCCACAATTGACTTTTGACCTAGTACAATTGATTTTCAGGCATTTGAGTAGTTGGCTAAGCAAACTTCTTGTGCAAGGCATGAATCTTGACATGGATTATCTTGAGACCATACTAAGACTATGGAGAAGATTTGAGACCTTTGGAGTTCACCCATCTTGATGTAAATGGAAACCCTAGTTTGAGGTTCATTGTCTTAGGAGAGCATTTGTCTGATCAATCCTTTGGCCTCCTTGGGCAAGTTGAGGACTTCATTGAGTATGTTTTGAATAAAACGAGAGAGCAAATTTTGGGGTACAACAGTTTCCCCTGTTCAATCTTCTTAAACCCGAGGATGTAGATTGACTGGTCTGCCTTTCTTGATCTGAAGGTGGAAGATGATTGAACACTAGAGTGCCCAGAAATTTGCACTCGCATGAGGTAATACTGATTGGTAATATTAGGAATGGGCTTACAGATGCCATTTGGAAGGCGAAGGAGAACCGTCAGAGATGGGCTTAAAGATGCCATCTAAAAAGGATATCAGTTGCATAAGAGATTCCTTTACGAGAATTCTTGTACCTGTCCTTGAGGAGGACTTCACTGGGGAATATTGAATTATGTTCTGGGAAATAGAGTCTGGGATCTTCGGTTGTTCATTACTCTACCGGGGAATTAACTTCTGATTGAGGAAGTGGAAGTAAATTTCATATCTGGTCAGGGTCCAGGCTGCACAACGACTTTTTGGGGAAATGTGAAATTGATCGCATCTGGTTGGGTCCAGGTCTTACAGTGTTATAAACTGCTGTCTGGAGATGAGAGAGACGAAACTTGGGTCATAGGGTTGCTTCGAAATGAAATCCTGGATAGTAGGGCTTATGGGAAGGAACCTGGATAGTAGGGTTACTTCGAGATGAAATCCTGGATAGTAGGGCATATGGGAAGGAACCTAGATAGTAGGGTTACTTCGAGATGAAAGCCTGGATAGTAGGGTTATGGGAAGGAACCTGGATAGTAGGGTTACTTTGAGATGAAAGCCTGGATAGTAGGGCTTATGGGAAGGAACCTGGATAGTAGGGTTACTTCGAGATGAAAGCCTGGATAGTAGGGCTTATGGGAAGGAACCTGGATAATATGGTTACTTCATTTGGTTGTGTAGATTAGTTGACCCATTTGATCTTTGGGAACTGATTTTCCATTAGCTGTCTATAGATATGACATGTATAACTGCTGGAATGTTTGGTGATAATTGTGTTTCCTGAAAAGGTACAAGATTAATTATATGCGATGCATGAAATGCATTGTGAGATGATGTTCTCAAAATAAATGAGATTATGTTGTATGTGATATGTATGCATGTGTCATGATGTATGTACATGAAATTCTATTGGAGAGATGTCGGAGTCTGGGAAAATAAATCTCTGATTGTTGCTGGAGAGTACTGGAAATTGAATTCTTGGCCGTTGTAGAAAAGTGGTTCTTCTACTTCCGTTGGGGAATATGAACGGAGATAAATATATCGTGGATTTACTCTGATCTGTTGGTGAATATTCTGTCGGGGAGAGACTCTGCTTGAGAGTAACTCTGTTCGAGAGAGGAGATGCTTTGCTGGAAGATTTTGCCGATTTGGAGAAATAAACTCTGCTAGGGGATAAAATTTATGACGGTCCGCTCGCGATTATGAAATTCGGCTGGGGATATAGCCGTCAAGTTTCTAAAAGATCATGGCTGGGGAGATTAATCCCTGTTGTGGGAAAGCTAATATCAATGCTTTGATTACCTTTACTCTGTGGGGAGTGTAGACGTTACAAAGTCGTATGTACTGATGACTGTGCTCCAAAGTTGTCTCTACCCTAGTACCTGCTAGATAGAGCAACTGTCGGGTTTGACATTTCTTATTTTTGCCCATGTTTCTTAAGTTGTGAGAAATTGTCTTTTCATTTCTTATGTGAATGTTTATGAGATGCAATCATATTCAAATTCATATGTCAAGAATAAACCATTGGAAGTTCTTGCAAAACAAAACAGAAAAAGAAAAGCGCATAGTTTTGTAAAGATGATTTGTATTGATTTTCGAAGTTGGCATGTAATAGGCGTTTTTGTACAAGGAGACTGACGCTCTAGTAAGAGAACGCCTCCGTAAAAATAGAAGCTATACAACATTGTGTAATAAAGAAAACAGTTATATGCAACAATCCCATTAGGTTCCAACTTCGCTATTGCCCCTATGTCTTCGAGCGTCTCATCACTTTGCTGCTTGTCTGAAGATGATTAGATTGATCAGTGTCATTCGAGCTTGATAATTGATTCTGAGGTCTGGTCGTAAGATGATCCAATGGGACATAGTGATACGCTTTACATCCCTAACTTTTGCCTGGACTTCCCTTTCGGGTTTTCGGTCCACCGGGACACCCTTTATTGCCCAAGCCGCCTTTTCAGGTTTTCGACTTGCCGAGTGTACAGTTTTTTTTTCTTCATTTTCATCCCTTACTTTTGCCCGAACCCTTTTGGTTCGCCGCGAAGCCCTTATTTTTACCTAGGCTAGTCAACCTAGCGGGTCTTTTATCATGCGTAGTATCTTTTCACTATGTCTGCATTGACAGGGTGATGAAGGTCGTCATCGTCCATGGTGGTTAGAATCATGGCTCCACCCGAAAAAATGTTTTTAATCACAAATGTCCCTTCGTAGGTAGGATTCCATTTTCCCCTGGGATCACCTTGCGATAATATGATGCGCTTGATTACAAGATCTCCGACTTTATATTCTTGACGTCTGACTTTCTTGTTAAAAGCCTTGATCATCCGCTTTTGATACGTATGACCATGATAAATAGCAGTAAGTCTCTTCTCGTCGATCATATTCAATTGATCAAGTCGGGTCTGGATCTAGTCGTCTTCATTCAAACCCGCATCTTTCATAATCCTTAAGGAAGGAATCTGGACCTCGATGGGTAGGACTGCCTCCATGACATATACCAGAGAGTAGGGTGTTTCCCCTGTTGACGTCCGTGCTGAGGTACGATACCCATGAATATCAAATGGTAACATCTCATGCCAATCTTTGTGTGTCACCATCATCTTCTGTATAATCTTCTTGATGTTCTTGTTAGCCGCTTCGATAGCACCATTCATCTTCGGTCGGTAGGGAGAAGAGTTATGATGTTGTATCTTGAATTGTTTACAGAGCTCAGTGATCATCGTGTTGTTGAGATTTGTTCCATTATCAGTGATAATTCTCTCTTGCATACCATACCGACAAATTAGGTTATACCTGATGAATCGCGCCACCACGTTCTTGGTCACAGTAGAAAAGGAGGTTGCCTCAATCCATTTCATGAAGTAATCAATGGCCACTAAGATGAAGTGATGTCCATTGGAAGCAGTAGGCATGATTTCTATGATCATGTCAATTCCCCACATTGCAAAGGGCCACGGAGCTATAAACACATTCAAAGGAACCGGAGGCACATGCACCTTATCAGCATAAATTTGGCACTTATGACAGGTTCGAGAATGCTGATAACAATCTGTTTCCATAGTGGACCAGTAGTATCCTACCCATAGGATCTTCTTAGCCATGGTATGTCCATTTGAATGGGTTCCGAAGGTACCTTCATGTAGATCTGTCATAATCCTCTCTGCTTCACTCTTGTCTACACACTGCAGTGAGGTAGAGTCATGATTGTGCTTGTAGAGGATTCCATTACTGAGGAAGAATTTCGTAGCGAACCTTCTCAGAAACTTCTTAACGTTGACAGATGCCCCTTCGGGATACTCTTGAGTCTCGAGGTACTTCTTCACTTCATGAAACCAGGGTTTTTCTGCCACCTCTTCGGTATCAATCTCACAACAGTGCGTTGGTTCATCCAACCTCTCAATGGTGATTCGGGGAGCCTCGTTATTCCACTTGACTTTGAACATGGAAGACATGGTAGCTAGCGCGTCCGCTAACTGATTCTCCTCTCGTGGGAAGTGTTCAAAGGTTACCTCCTCAAAGTGTGGGAGCAATGTCAGCACATGCTCTTTGTATGAGATGAGATTCAGATGCTTTGTATCCCATTCGCCTTTGATCTGACTTATCACTAAGGCTGAATCCCCGAAGATATTTAAGAACTTGATCCTGAGGTCAATAGCAGCTTTGAGACCCATGATGCAAGCTTCATACTCCTCCATGTTGTTGGTGCAGTTAAAGCATAGTCGGGCAGTGAAAGGAGTATGACAACCCTCGTGTTATATGATTACAGTGCCGATGCCATTACCAAGTGCGTTCGAAGATCTGTCAAAAACCATAATCCATTGGGATCCTTCCTCAGGTCCTTCATCTGGTCCAGGTTCTTCATAGTCAGTCACCAGCATAATGTTCTCGTCTAGGAACTCAAAATTCATGGGTTGGTAGTCATCCACGTCATGATGAGCCAAATGATCAGCCAATATACTTCCCTTGATTGCTTTTTGGGTTGTATATTGTATTCATTTAAGATCACCTGCCATCTCACTATTCGTCCGGAGAGTGCGGGCTTCTCGAAGATGTATTTGATTGGATCCATCTTAGATATCAACAAAGTAGTGTGGGTTAACATATATTGTCTTAGTAGGTGAGCATCCCATGCCAAAGCGCAGCAAGTTTTCTCGAGCAGTGAGTATCTTGTCTCACAGTCGGTAAACTTTTTACTAAGGTAGTATGTTGCATGCTCTTTTCGACCAGACTCATCATGTTGCCCCAACACACACCCCATTGAATTGTCTAACACTATTAATTATAGTAACAAAGGTCTTCCTTTAACCAGAGGCATCAGAATTGGCGGTTCTTGGAGAAATTCTTTGAACCTTTCGAAGGTAGTCTGGCATTCGTCGTTCCACTTTACCACTTGATCTTTCTTCAGAAGCTTGAAGATGGGCTCACAAGTAGCAGTCAAATGTGAAATTAACCTGGAAATATAGTTCAAGCGTCCCAAGAAACCTCTAACTTCTTTCTCTATGCGGGGAGACGACATCTCTTGTATGGCCTTTACCTTTGCAGGGTCTACCTGAATACCTTTGTCACTGACGATGAAACCCAGAAGCTTTCCAGACCTTACCTTAAAGGTGCACTTGTTCGGATTCAACCACAGCTTGTATATCTTCAACCTGTCGAACAACTTTTGTAGATGATTAAGGTGCTCTTCCTCGGTTTGAGACCTGGAAATCATGTCATCAACATAAACCTCTATCTTGTGGTGAATCATATCATGGAACAAAGCGACCATGGCTCGCTGATAAGTTTCCTCAACATTATTCAACCCAAAAGGCATTACCTTGTAACAGAAGGTGCCCCACTGTGTGACGAAGGCTGTCTTCTCCATGTCTTTAGGAGCCATCTTGATCTGGTTGTAGCCAGAAAAACCATCCATGAAGGAGAAGATTTTTTGCTCCGCGGTGTTGTCAACCAGAACATCAATGTAGGGAAGCGGGAAGTCGTCTTTGGGGCTCGCCCTGTTTAAGACTCTGTAATCCACGCACATCTGTACCTTGCCGTCTTTCTTTGGTACCGGAATGACATTAGCAACCCACTGCGGATAGGAGGTGACAATTAAGAACCCTGCGTCGAACTACTTCATTACATATGCCTTAATCTTCTCTAACATTTCAGGGTGCATACAACGAACCTTCTGTTTAACCGGAGGACAATCTTCTTTAGTCGGCAAGCGGTGTACCACAATATCAGTGTATAGACCAGGCATGTCTTCATATGACCAGGCGAAGATCTCAACATAGTCATGCAACATCTGTATCAACCGCTGTTTGGTATTAGCTTCCAGATTTGCGCCTATCTTGACTTCTCTTATGTCCTCCTTCGTGCCCAAGTTTATCGTCTCAATTGGCTCTTCATGAGGCTATATATCCCTCTCTTCCTGTTGTAACAGTGTAGCAAGCTCTCCAGGCACCTTACAATCTTCCTCACCCTCGTCCTCGACTTGGTTGATCGGAGTTTAGAAATCATAACTGGCAATAGCAGAATTGTTATCAATGGGATCCAGAGTGGATATGGATCTGCAGTTTGATACGTGAGTGTGTGTAAGAGCATAGCTGTAAAAATAAAGACATGAAATAAAAACAGAGAGCGCAAAATTTGTATGCAAAGAATGTCTAATGTTTTATTGATGATATATGAAATGACACATAATAGCCCTCACAAACAAAACCAATGTGCCTCGGGCAAGACACAAGGTTGTAGAGTTCAAATTGTTTATTACAAACTTTAGAAAACAAGTAAGACAATTACTACGGAATAAAAGAAACGGGTATAAAATCTTTGGTCGTCCAATTGCTCGGTCCACTGTTGGTAGTTGGGTATATCCAGCTGTCAATGTCAGAGTCTTCCTCACTATCTTCAATGGCATTAATTCCCCAATTACTGATGTGTAGGGGAGGTCCTCCAGCTCGAGCGCGTCGAACAACCCTTTGAGCTCCTGAAGTAAAGCCCAAACCAAACTTGTCAGTTTTGTGAGTAAAATCAAAGAGTTGTCCCCAGTTGTATACCCACCTTCTTCAACCACCGCTTTGGTGTCTTTGAGAGAAGCCATCTTCAGAGGAGGTTTGTTGCTGGTAGTAGTCTCAGTCGATGCTAAAATTTGGGGAACCTCTTCAAAGTTCTGACAAGGAGTCTCTATGAATTCCCCGTCCATCTCCACATACCTGAAGGAGTTCATGTGGCTCACCATATACTCCTATTCGCCACGCACAATGATAATCTTCCCCTTCACTGGATACTTCAGCATTTGGTGCAGTGTAGAAGTAACAGCCCCAGCTTCATGCATCCAAGGGCGACCTAACAAACAAGAATATGATGGCCTGATGTCTATCACATAGAAGATGGACTCAAAGGTTTGAGAGCCTACCTTGACAGAGGTGTCCACCTCCCCATGCACCATTCTCTTCGACCCGTCAAAATCCCTTACCACAATATTACTAGGCTTTAAGGTCAAGCCTTCACAACCCAACCGATCGAGAGCCTTTTTAGGCAGAACATTCAATAAAGACCTAGTATCCACCAGCACATGAGCCATAGTGGTGCCCCTGCATTCGATTGAGACATGCAAAGCATCATTATGCTTCCTCCCTTTCGGTGTCAAGTCAGTATCTGAAAAACCCAGCCCATTGTCAGCAGTCAAGCTGGATACATAGTCTTTAAATTGATCAGCTGAGGTCTCTTGCGGCACATGCGCAGTCTTGAGGAATGCGATAAAAGCCTTCGCATGGGCCTCAGAACACAATAATAGAGACAACATGGATATCTTCGAGGGGGTCTGCCCCAGTTGCTCGACCATATTATAGTCTCTCTTTTTAATTATTTTTAATATTTCCTTTATCTCTTGCTTAGAGGCTTCTACGACAATTTTTCTAGGTGCCTCCATCCGGGCAGGTTCACCTATAGCTTCTTTGCCTCGGGTCCCAGATGACTCGACGGCAGGAGTGACCATTGGAGTAAGCACATGAGTAGTAGTTGAAGTACTGGTAGGAATAGTGGGCGAAATAACAACGGGCTTATTGACAGTCTTTGGGGAAATCTTGGGAGAGAAAACCCTTCCACTTCTGGTAATCTTACTGGTCCCGACAATGTTACTGACATTGAGATCAACCTCTTCATTCTTCAGACCTTGTTTAACACCATGGTAGTAAATATCGGCGCCATAATGCCAAGGGACAGCTCTATCCGAGGCGTACCAGACAAGACTAGGAAAGGTGATTATTAACAAAGCGACTCTTGGAGAGAATGTAATCCTAACAAGTCTTCTGGAGGAGACCTTGGAAGGATTGGCGAAAATGGTTATAATAGCAACATCTTCGAACGGAACAAATGTAACCAAAGTTTTCTCGAGCAAAATTTCTCTGCTGTCGATCAGGCGCTAAACACCTGTCTTCAGCAAATGGCAACCATAAGGCAGAGATGAACACACGTGGCAACCTTCACCACAACCCAGAAATAAATCGGCCAACAACAAATTATTCTTAACAGTCTTAAGAGGAGTAGAAATCTCATCAACTGAGGTCACAAACAGATCAGTATCAACAACATTAACTCCATGATTGTGCTTAGGTATGGGAGCAGTTATGACGTTGGGCTTCTCCGGAGCATCGAACTCAATCTCCTTGGCTTCAATCAGATCCTGTATTTTATTTCTTAAAGCCCAGCAGTCATTTGTATCATGACCAGGACTCTCAGAACGGTAGGCACACCGAGCGTTTGGATTTTACCGAGGAGATGTGGTATTCAGATTCTTGGGAGCCTCTTTCAAGGTTGCCAAGTTGGATCTCAACAGATGGGGTAAAACCTCTGTCAATGTCATGTTAATCCGAGTAAACTGCCTTTGTGGTCTTTCTACCCTTTGTTGATTGCTGCATTGTGGAGCAATCGCAGGCCTAGTTATCATTACAGCACTTACTATCAGATGGTGTTCAGCTCTGCTTTGACCTCTTGGGCTATAAATGGTATCGGCCTCCTTCTTACCAGTGAAAGGATTCTTTACTAAACTCGAGGAGGTGTCTTTCTATATTTTACCGCTCTGAATCCTAACTTCTACCCTCTCTCCTGTTAATATCAGCTCGGTGAAACCAACTGATGAGCTACCAATCAAATGATTAAAGAAGGGACCAGACAGCATCCCCAGAAACATGTCAACCAACTCCCTGTCAGATAAGGGGGGTTGGACTCTTCCAGCCAAGTCTCTCCACTTTTGCGCATAGTCCTTAAATCCTTCACCTGCACCCATAAACATACTCAGGAGTTGAGTACGACTGGGGGCAAGGTCGGCGTTGTATTGATACTGCTTATAAAAAGCAGCAGCTAGATCCTCCCAGTTTCGGACATTGATTCTCTCCAGTTGGTAGAACCACTCAATCTGAGTCCTTGACAGACTGTCTTGAAAGAAGTGAACCCACAAATTTCTATCAGTGATGTGGGGCTGGATCTTCCTTACATAGGAAGAGAGATGGAGCTTTGGGCAACATACCCCATCATACTTTGCGAAACTGGAACCTTAAATTTCTGCGGGATGACCACTCCTGACAATAATCCCAATTCTTCGAAGTCTAACCCAGGTATTCTCTTGACTTCCATAACAATGAAATGATCTTCCAGCTGCTTGTATCTATCCTCAGTGGGAGGATATTGCTCATCATTGTAGTATGTATCATTGTCAGAAACTTCAGGACATGGGTCCTTCTCCCTTGTCTCCCTTTCTTGATTCTCCCCTTCCTTGGATAAGGAGGTTAAATCGACTGGTTGCTTTAACGGCCCCCTGAACCTTCTGCCCATATTCAGAATACCAGAGACCTTCTTCTTTTTCTTATTCTCCTTCAGGATGAGGGCTTTCAGATCCTCCTGCCCTTTTACCAGAGTTATGAACATCTGTTGAAATTGGGCATTTTGTGCCTGAAGATCTTTGATGCTTTGTTCAAAAGACATTATTGCTGAAATAAACAGCGAAGAAGATGAGAAACCTGTAATGGTACTTGTTTATGCAATGCTATGGATGGGATGTGTATGTAATGATTTCAAGGTCTTTGGGAAATTTAAATTTGCGAACCAAAACGAAATAAAGATTTTATTAATAGAACTCAAAGTACAATTTCCTTTTAGGCGTTACAATTTAAAATTCTAAAAACTAAAAAAAAAATCAAATTTCCCATGGATGCTTCCTCTTCGTGCCGAGATAGACATTAAGTTTTCTTTCCTCATGAAGCTACTTTGTGAGCTCTAAAACCTTCCTCTCCTGGGCATAGAACTGGTCTCTATAAGTATCTCGCTCTTTCTTCAACTGAATCCAATACCTTTGTAGTTCTTCAAGATCAGTGGACATATCAGGATGGAGAACCGTGTAGGGAATACCCCCTTGAGTAATGGGTTCCACAATCACTGGTAAGATAGCCATATAGGGCATCATAAGTTTCTGAGCGTGAGCTCGTACCCATCGGAGATAAGGTTCCATAGGAATGGAATTCTTCGGCCCCAAAGTCTTGGTGACAAATCTGTTTACCATGCCCTAAGCTCGTATGAACCTCTGGCGATACCCTTGAACATCATCCTCATAGTTAAATACAATGCCCTGGATAAGCAACTCATGAGGACCATCCCTTTGAGCGTAACCAAATTGTCTCAGAGCCAAACAAGGATTGTAAGTTATGCCTCCCCTAATGCCAAGTAGTGGGACATTAGGGAACTCCCCGCAGCGGTCAATAATAGAAATATCTCCCATAAATCCGGAATACTAAAGAATATCCGCGTGAGAAAGTGACATTATCCTTTGCGACCAACCCAAACCTTCTTCATTCTTCAGTACCGACTTAGGGAGGTGAGAAATAAACCACCTCGACAGTAATGGCATGCAGCACATAAGAACCCCTATTCTCTTCATGGTACGAGTGTGGAGAACATGCAAGATATCTCCTAGCAAGGTAGGCGCGAGGTTGCAAGAGAGGAAGATCTTGATAGCATTCACATCTATGAGTAAGTCTGGGTTAGGGAACAGTACTAACCCATAGATTAGAAGGGTCAAGACCTCCTCGAAAGCCTGAAAGTCCAAATCATCCTAAAACAGTTGGGCTTTATCTATTAAGAACTTGGATAGAAAACCCTTAACTCTGCTTCTTGTTTCCCAATTGGATACCACATCGGCCTGTTTCAGATGCAAGGCTGAGGCAATGACTTATGGCATAGGAACCTCTTCTAAACCTATGAAAGGCAATTGTTCAAGAATGGGTAGACTCAACAACTGAGAGAACTCTTCCATGGTAGGCACCAATTGATATTCTGGAAAGGTAAAGCAGTGGTGCTTAGGATCAAAGAACTGAAAGAGTACACCCATCATCTTTTCATCAAAACTTGAAGTAACCAAGTTGAGAAGTCGACCATGCCCCTTAGTGAATGCAAAAGTTTCAGGAACCCTTGATACTAGTTCCTTGAGTTGGGGAGGTATTCTCACAAAGCTGATTCAGATAGTGTTTCTACGAGCGGGAGCCATAATCTGCAAAATAGAACAAAGATAAATTCCCTTGGTCCTTGAAATGGTTAGTGAAATAAGAATGGATCCTATGTTATGATGCATGACGTTATGTTCAAACAGAGTAAAGCACGTACAAGCAAAGCACACAATAGATCTTAGGTTCAAAGGCCTGCATAAGGTTAAAGGTAAGTACCCTCTTGAAGTTTAGTTGGTTTCAAACCTGTCTTAGAAAAGTAACTGGGTTCTAAAGATTCTCAATATCACTGATCATCCTTTATCGGGCATGGTTTCAGCTCAGGCAATCTTTTCTTGCGGTCTAAATATCCCAAAAGTCTGACCTTAATGAGTGTAGCATCGAGTATCAACCAATCCTCAGCTTTATATCAAGGCCGAATATCTCACTACTTTCTAATGGCTAAGTTTGTTTGATTAAGGTTCTAAGGTCCGTTAGTGCTTCATGACACCATGCGGCGGCCCCGTATTCTCTTTGTTTCCACACGAAAGATACCGGTACCAACCAAAGTGTCACACCAACACAACCATCGCTTAAAACATATCAGTTTATGCCGTACAGTCTCCATTATTTATTGTTTTTTACCTAAAGAGTGTCCCTAGATCTGTGTGTAGGATCTTCAACAATACCCAAGCAAAAAGCCTTAAAGATAAAGCAGGCCAAGCAAACAAGGAAGCAATTAAAATGACCTAGATCCTAAGGTAACCCCACTTTAAAGTAAGTCCCCAGCAGAGTCGTCAGTTATGTGATAAGGTGGCAGAACCGACTATTATACTGGATTGCATTTTATATTTGCAAATGTTGCGGTAAGCAAGAGTCACCACCGGCTTTTATTTTATCCAACAAAGGAAAAGGAAAAAGAACAGGAAAAAACCTTTTTTCGAGATATTTCTGAGTACGGGGGGTAGATTATAGAAAGGGAAGGTGTTAGCACCCTTTCTACCGTGGTTTTCCACTGGCTCTTAGGTACTTTCTCATTTTGAAATTGCTTGTGTGTGTTATGAAAAGGTTTTGTTTAACTTCGTGATAACCCTTGTATCTGTCCTCAAGAGTGTGACAAAGTTGTTTTTTGAAAACTGTTTTGAAAGTGTTTGTGAAAAAGAGTTTTTTATTGTGAGCAAGTACTTAAGATTTCTACCTACTCAAAAAAAAAGTCTATTCGTTTTCGTTTCCTTTAGACAGTGCTATCCTACTATTAAGGATTAGGTAGCTCCGCCGTTGGATTTATAAAGGTATGTTTGAAGGGACGAAATGGTCTCTGAAGGCAACAAGTAAAGATACCTTAGCATTTCGAAGGGACTATCGTCATAAGATCAATTCGTAAGCAACTTGAGGGACAAATAGGGACTATGATCTTTATGACGATTTTGAATCGCAGGTCATTGTTAAGGTATCCCTATGTTCGAGGGACACGACCATTATTTCTGAGGCAACCAAGTGGGGTAAACCCTAGGAGTGAGCATGTGCAAGTGTGTTTTTTTCCAGTTAATTATCTTTGCACAATTAGGGTTTTCTACTGTATTAATTATTTATCTTTTGCATGCAAGCCTATTGTCCATACATCTAGCAGTTTAATAGTTGCGAAAATTAAAAGCAATAAATTAAAACCCTGGCTATTACAAGGCTTTGGGGAGGGGATTAAATAATCAAAAACCGGGGAAAATGATAAATTCTAAATAGTAAACCTAATTAACTATTACAAACTCGGAACAATTACAATAGTTAATAAAAATAGTGAAAGTAAAGACGCGTGCGAAAGTTAAAACGGGAACAAATTAGGACCTAAGAAATCTAATTGATTAAAAAATGTTTTTGTATTTTTTTTATTGAGAAAAATAGTTGCAATTTGCAAATTAAACCTTATTTCTATTAAATTTTAATTACAAAAAAATGTTTAAGTTAACCTAATTAAACTAATTAATTAAATGCAAATGAATATTTTATGAAAAAACTTAACTAAACCTGATATTTTTTGTAATTTTCTGATTTTATGATTTAATTAAAAAAAAGATGATTTTTATTGTGAAAGTAATTAAAATAATAAATTAAAAGAAAACATAAATAAAAAGAATAGAAAATTTGAGGAGATGGGTCTGACGTTGTAAGCATTCCAGGGGGTGTGTTGCCCAATATGCACTAGGCCCAAAAACTGGTGGCCCGGGGTCTGGCGCCTGATCCATTGGGGCCATCTTCTGAGGGTTCATGGTGGACCTGCATATACTGAGCGTTGGATCTGTGATGGAGATGAATCCAGAGGACGAGATCAGAGGGCGCGTGGTGGTCCTCAGAAAATGACGTGCACTAGATCTGGAATTGTAATTTCAGAAAATGCAAAAGGTATGGACCTGGGATCGAACCCAGGTCCTCCCTCTCACATGCCTTCTTCCCTTTCCATCTGCGCTGGTTAATCAGTCATATATATAATTGTTGGCTCCTAAATTCGACACCCATGTTTATTATCATATAGACCATTAATTTTGATTCAGAAGAGTTTCCTACATAAGAAGGCTTCGACCAACTGATCATGTCGAAGGCTCATCCAAGAATGACAAGATACTTAGAGAAATTCCTTTAAGATAGAATCTTGTTGTCTTCGACGTCGAAGGAACTTCTCGACAAGGGTCCCTGACGCCCAAGGTCGAACGGTTTGAGATTTGAATTGTTGGAGGGAAAACGGTTCCCAGCAGTTACCAAGTGCAACGTGTCGAGAACAGAAGCGTCAAAGGCTGTGAGCGTGCCATGTGGCATCATCTCGAAGCAGTGTAACTGCCCAGCGGTTACTTAGGATTTGTTTTAGTATAAATACTAAGTGTTCACATAGTTTTCGCGTGTGTTCATCATTTTATACAAGTCACTCATTTAAATTCAAGTACCCAGCGTGAGAGAAAGAATCATTGAGAATGTATGTGTGAAACACCATTTAAATTAATCAAGTCTTTTATATTCAAGCAATTTATCGCTTTTCATTTACTTATCTCTGTCGAAGCCTTTTACTTAACGCTTTTATTTATTCTATCAAGCTTTTCTTAATGCAATTTACTTAAAGTGTCTTTACTTTACTGCCATTAATCACCATTAGGATTAGTCAAACTCCAGAAAATCAACCATGTCTTAGGATCAATCTGATCGATCCTGCTAGTCACCAAATAAGTAACCTTTTGGAAGATCAACGGTTGTTTACCATTTTTCAGAGTAAACAAATTGGCACACCCGGTGGGACTTTGTGTTGATTTTACGATTGAACGTTTTATATAAAATATCCTCCTTTTTCGAGAGTATTGTATGTTATTGAGAAGTGGTAGAATATACACCAACGAAACCAATACTAGGAGAATAAGTGAAGAAATGGCGAATCCGCCAAACAACGGAGAAATCCCACAGACAAACGTGGGAACAACGGTTATCCCAACCGTAAGTGAAGTGGTAACCGCTGGTTCAACGCCAGCAGTAACAGTTACTCAAACGGGGCCATTACCTCCATTTACAGGACCCAAAATGCCTTTGGGAACTCCCCCACCAAGGGGAAACCAAGGAACTAGGCCATATGTTCCCCCAGGCTTTTCGATAGTCGGTTTAAATCGAGAACCACTCTATGGCATGCCAACTTCTGAATTGGCTAGCCTGATGAATGTTACGTCCATTTTTCAGACCCTTTAGTGAGCGCCTCTTCGCCACTCCAAGGCTCTGGAGTTGGTATGGCGAACAGGGGTAGGACCCAACTCTTAGGAGGAACGTCCCAAGTAATACATGGCCTTACGAATGCCTCGATAGCAGTCTTGAGGCAGCAAATGGACGAAAGAAACCACGACATGGTTCAGATGTTGGCACAAACTTTAAGTACAGTGCTAAATCCTCTAATACAGAATACCACCCAGTTGAATCAGCAAATGACGGTGCAAATGTCGCGTCTGGCTGACTTTTTTGGGGTACCCCAACCTATTCGACAGCCCCAAAGGGCACAGATAAGGGGAAACCAAGGTATACTCCTAGAGGAAGAAACCACTATTAACCAAGTCCAACAACATGTCGAAGAGAACCTTAGGGTACAAATGGAATAACCCGGGGTCGAAGAGCCTAGAGTTATAGCCCCAGAAATAAGGATGGTTAATAGAAACCAAAACGCTGACGAAGTAGTTCAGCAGATCCAATACCAGAATGTTGGTTTGGAAAATAACTTGACTGCCATGATTGAAAGAATCATGATGCAAAATGGGATGAATACGGGCTTCCGTAGGCCCAACTTTACATCCCCGCTGTTGGAATATGTGTTACAAACGGACTTGCCTCCTAGATGCAAAGTCCCTAAGTTTACTAAGTTTTCAGGGGACACGACAGAATCCACTGTCGAACATGTGGCAAGATACTTAATTGAAGCAGGAGAAATTTCAAACAATGAGAACCTGAGGATTAAGTATTTCCCAAGTTCCCTAACAAAGAATGCGTTTACTTGGTTCACAACTCTCCCCTCCAATTCGATCCACCATTGGACCCAGTTGGAGAGATTATTCCATGAGCAATTCTACATGGGACAAACCAAGATAAGCCTGAAAGAGTTGGCCAGCGTAAAGAGGAGATTCACTGAGCCTATAGACGAATACCTAAATAGGTTTAGATTGCTCAAGGCAAGATGCTTTACGCAAGTGCCAGAACATGAGTTAGTCGAAATAGCCGCAAGAGGTTTAGATTACTCCATTAGGAAGAAATTAGACACTCAGTACCTGAGAGACATGGCCCAATTGGCCGATAGGGTTCGATAGGTAGAACGCCTTAAAGCTGAAAAAGCCAGGGCGACGAAAACTCATAAAAGAGAAAGGATAGCGTATGTCGAAATGGACGATGAAGATCCAGAAACGTTCGATGAGCCTATAGCCATCGAAGAAAGTGAGGTCGATTTAGCTGAGTTAAAACAAGGGCCACCATACTCTTGTAAGCTATTAATCCCCTCAAGTGGAAAAAACCCCACTGGTTCTGAAAAGGCCAATGATAGGTTCCCTAAAAAGACTTACAGTTTTGATATTACAAAATGTGATGAAATTTTTGACTTACTTGTAAAAGATAGCCAAATGATAATACCCCCAGGGGTAAAAGTGCCTCCTCTTGATCAAAGAAAGAAAAGAGGTTATTGTAAATATCATAACTTTCTGGGCCATAAAACATCTCAATGTTTTCTTTTCAGGGATCTCGTGCAAAATGCTATCGAAGAAGGGAGGTTGAAGTTCGCTGATAAGACCCCCATGACTGTGGATTCTAACCCTTTGTAGGCGGAAGCCCACTATGCTGAACCTTCAGAGGTGAATGTGATCGAGGCTTCCAGGAGTCAGGTGAAAAGGCCAGGAATAACTATGGTCGAAGTCACCAAAGATCATATCAACATGCCAATCTTTGGCAGTTTTTCTGGGAATCTTTCTAGAAAGACAATCGAAGCAGTCCAAAAAGCTGCTGAAGGCCCAAAACTGGAGACAGGTGGAGCCTCAAAATCTGGAGCTAAACCCATTTCCTACTTGGTTGCAGCGCAAGGCCAGACAGAAGACTTGGAGGCCCAAATGAAGCAGATGACTCTTGCTACTAAAGACAACATGAATGTCAACATGGTCGAAATATCTGAATCAAAAGTTTCAGAGGAGGCCATTAGGCAAGAGCAAGCAAACAGAACGGCTTTCCCTTAGGAAAACGAAAATCTGGCAGAATTCTTGCAACGATGCCAGAAGAAAAATCAGAAGTAATGTTGTATCCTCGATGCAGCTCTATTTTTGATAAGAAAGTTGTTGAACACATCGAAGGTGTGAGAGCAGCAAACAAAAGAAGGGAAGGTTCTGATGTTCGACATGATCCCAGAAGAACCTACCAAAAGGGTTCAAATCAGGAAAAGAGGCCACTAACTTTCAGGCCTCCAACCAATGTGCCAGCTGATACATGGCTCAAAACATTGGGTCGAAAGAGACCCAGCGAAGAAAGGTGGCATTCCTTTGAAGTGCCAAGAGGTTCATCTTTGACACTCAAGAAAGAACCTCAGATAGGTGCCACCAAAATGGCCCAAGTATCAAGTAACTACAAGGGAAAGAACCCAATATCTCGATCCCAATGGAGAAGATACCAAAGGCGGCGTAAGGCTGAGAGGGAAGCTGTCAACGAACCAAAGCCAGAGTCAAGTTCAAATGTCCCACAGCGAAAGCAAAGAAAGCCTTTGGAGAGGGAACCAGTGACCAATAGACTGGTATGGCCTAACCAAGGCGAAGTTGGTGACAAAGATGGCTCTGAGTCTGATGACACCCTAGACATCATGGTGAATATAGTCTCAGTTTTGCCAAGAGAGTTCAACCGTCAGATGGAGGTCGAATCGAACGACTGGGAAGTCGAACAAGAAATGGCCAAGCATAGGCCAGTATGCTACTTCGTCATGGATAATGGCTGCAGTGAAGAGCAAAATGGTTTCTTCGAACCACCTACTGAGGCGATGAAAAGTCACCTCAAGCCTTTATTCATAAGGGCAAAACTCGAAGAAGCCACTGTAAACAAGATCTTGGTGGACTGTGGGGAAACCATCAACATAATCCCCCACTTCATGCTAAGAAAAATAGGCAAGAGTGATGACAACATTAAGCCTCATAACATGGTCCTATCGAACTACGAAGGCAGAATAGGGACCACTATGGGTGTGATCCAACTAGACCTCAAAGTAGGATCCATCCTTCGACCAACTATGTTTATGGTCATATCGGCTAAACCAAATTACAATCTATTGTTGGGCCGAGAATAGATACATGGTGTTGGAGCAGTACCATCATCAATGCACCAAAGGTTAATAGTATGGCGTCCTGATGGAATTGTCGAGAATATAGAGGAAGATCAAAGCTACTACTTGGGCGAAATAAATCACCTAGGGAGAGCTGACTTCGACAAAAATTTGGCTCACATTGGGCCATGCCCAGCACCTGACTTAGACATGGCACCAGCGCCAAATGCTTTTTCTTCCTTGTACCTGCACCCTGATCATGGGTTTCAATGGGACAAAGAAGACTTGTCCCACATTAATTTCAGTGGGCTAATTGACATCCAACCAACTGGTTGGGGAAGTGAATTCAGTGATAATGACTGAGTCACAAGCATTGCAGCGAATTTCGGCTTACGTAGCCGAAACAAGGATGATAGCGGCTCTCGAAGCCTAAGTAAAATATATGGCCACCAAGGCCAATGACCAAGAGCTACCTTCTGCAGGTCCTGGAAAAGATTTCGACCCAGAGCCACCAAATATAGGTCCTGGAAAAGATTTCGACCCAGAACCTCCTGATATCATGACAGAAGGAATGCAGGATCAAAGGCTCGACGCCATCTACGACGATGAGCCTTTGGGATTCGAAAAGGACCCCCTGGCGAACAACATTAAAATGTTAGCACAGGATCCTTTAGAAGAAATCAACTTGGGAGAAGGGTTAGATAAAAGGCCTACTTACATCAGCGCCAAAATAGACCCAGAGCTCAGGGTCGAAGTGATCCAATTATTAAAGGAATTCAAGGACTACTTTGCATGGGATTACAATAAGATGCCTGGTCTCGACAGAGGATTGGTAGAACTTCAGTTGCCAATCAAACCTGGAAAAAAGCCAGTCAAGCAAAGTCTAAGATGCTTCGCTCCAGAAATACTGTCGAAGATCAAAACAGAAGTCGAAAGACTACTGAAGTGTAAATTCATACGAGCCACGAGGTATGTCGAATGGATTGCAAACATTGTGCCAGTGATTAAGAAAAATGGTACATTGAGGGTGTGCATAGATTTCAGAGATTTGAATGTTGCAACACCCAAAGATGAATATCCTATGCCTGTGGCGGAAATGCTAGTCGATTCTGCCGCTGGCCACGAGTACCTGAGCATGCTCGACGGTTACTCAGGATACAATCAAATTTTCATTGCTGAAGAAGATGTGTCGAAAACAGCTTTTCGATGCCCCGGTGCTATAGGCACTTACGAATGGGTAGTGATGCCTTTTGGCCTAAAAAACGCTGGGGCAACATATCAGCGAGCGATGAACTCTATCTTCCATGATTTTATTAACACTTTCATGCAAGTATATATTGATGATATTGTTGTAAAATATGTTTCCAGGAAGAACCATATAGACCACCTTCGACAATCATTTGAAAGAATGAGAGAACATGGTCTGAAAATGAACCCTTTGAAGTGTGCGTTCTATGTGAAAGCGGGAGATTTCTTGGGCTTCGTCGTCCACAAGAAAGGAATCGAAATCAACCAGAACAAGACAAAGGCAATCTTGGAAGCGAAAGCGCCAACGAACAAGAAGGAACTGCAATCTCTGCTGGGCAAAATAAATTTCTTAAGGAGATTTATATCTAACCTAAGTGGAAAAGCGCAAGCCTTCTCACCCTTACTTCGATTGAATAAGGAAGGATTCGAGTGGGGGCAAGAGCAACAGGAAGCCTTCGACAAGATCAAAGGGTATCTTACCAAGCCACCTATTTTGGTTCCTCCTTGTAGAAATAGCAGTATGAGATTGTACGTAGCTGCATCTGACAAAACTTTGGGAAGCATGTTAGCCCAAGAGGATGAAAATGGAGTCGAAAGACCCATTTACTACCTTAGCAGAGTTTTGAACGATGCAGAAACTAGATATAGCGAAGTTGAAAAATTATGTCTATGTCTTTATTTCTCTTGTACAAAGCTCAAACAATATATAAAACCAGTTGATGTGTATGTTTCGTCTCATTTTGATGTTTTCAAATACATGTTGTCGAAACCCATCTTGCACAGTCGAATTGGCAAGTGGGCGCTAGCATTAACTGAGTATTCATTGACCTTTATGCCTCTTAAGGCAGTAAAAGGGCAAGTGGTAGCAGACTTTGTAGTCGACCACTCAATTCAGGTTGAAAATATAAACTACGTGGAGATAGAACCCTGGAAATTCTACTTCGATGGTTCCAGCCATAAAGATGGAACGGGAGTAGGGGTCTTAATCATTTCTCCAGAAAAAATTCCAACAACATTAAAGTACAAGATAGAAGGTACTTGTTCGAACAATGAGGCTGAATACGAAGCTCTAATTATTGGCCTTGAAATATTGTTGGAATTGGGGGCAACTCGAGTCGAAATAACGGGAGACTCAGAGTTAGTCATTAAACAAGTCACAAAAGAGTACAAATGCATAAGAGAAAATCTCATTATGTACTTTGTGATAGCAAATCGTTTATTGAAAAAAATTCGAAATGGTTAATATTCGACACATACCTAGATTGGAAAACCAAGTAGCCAATGATTTGGCACAAATTGCATCTGGGTACAAGATTTCAAAAATGAGATTACAAAGAGCAATCGAAGTTCGAGAGAAAATAAAAGCAACTAGCTTGTCTCCAACAGATTTGGAATCGACAAGACTAGGGTATGCAGACCAAAGGAATTTCGAAATTTCGTTCATAGACAATTTATCAGAGCAAGATTGGAGGAAACCCATTGTAGATTATCTACAAAATCCAGCAGCTTTGACAGAACGAAAAATAAAATATAGGGCGTTAAGTTACGTACTCATGGGTAATGAGTTGTTCAAAAAGACGCCTGAAGGGGTATTATTAAAATGCTTAAGCGAAACTGAAGCATACATAGCCCTTTCGACTATGCATGCTGGAGCATGTGGGGCTCACCAAGTAGGTCATAAGATGAAATGGTTGTTGTTTCGACAAGGACTGTATTGGCCCACTATCTTGAAAGATTGTGTTGAGTTCGCAAAGGGTTGCCAGGAATGCCAAGTCCATACTGGTATCCAACATGTACCAGCCAGCGAACTTCACTCAATAGTGAAACCTTGGCCCTTTAGAGGATGGGCGTTGGATCTTATTGGAGAGATTCGACCAACATCATCAAAGAGCCAGAAGTATATACTGGTAGGCATTGATTATTTCACTAAATGGATCGAAGCTATCCCTGAGACTATAACAACTGATCAAGGGTCAGTGTTTACTGGTCGAAAGATGCAAGAATTCGCTTAAGAAACAGGCTTTAGACTCCTAACATCAACACCTTATTATGCACAGGCAAATGGTCAAGTCGAAGCAACGAATAAAATAGTGATTGGCCTGATAAAAAAACATGTAGGAAAGAAGCCAAAAAAATTGGCATAAAACGTTAGATCAGATCTTGTGGGCCTGTCGAACATCCCTAAAAGAAGCCACAGGTACAACACCATATTGGCTAACTTTCGGTCATGATGCAGTACTGCCAGCAAAAATTTGTCTTCAATCAGCAAGGGTTCAGAGACATCAAGATATTCCCTCTGAGGTTTATTGGGATATGATGTTAGAAGAACTAGTAGATTTAGACGAAGAAAGACTACAAGCTCTCGACCTGCTGAGAATTCAGAAGAAAAGAGTGGAAGACTCTTACAATAAGAAAGTAAAGCCTAAGGTATTCTCGCCTGGAGAATTAGTTTGGAAGGTAATTCTCCCCGTGGATCGAAGAGATCGAAGCATGGGGAAATGGTCACCCAAGTGGGAAGGACCGTTCAGAATTATTCAAATTTTTTTTGGTGGAGCGTATGAGGTCGAAGAGTTAAGCGAAGATAAAAGACTCTTGAAGGTAAACGGCAAATATTTGAAAAAATATAAACCTATGCTCCAAGAGATCAAAATAAATAACAGTTAATAACTACGTTAACCATAAAGCCAAAATGGAAAATGATATATTGATTGACCAAAATGGCTACGTTGTATTACAAAAATTACAGTACATGGTCAATGAGGTGCTGAGCAAATTAAAAAGGGATAGAAGCTTTAAGTCGAAGATATTTGGCTCGCTGTAACTCCAGTCGTTTGTTACACAAGGCGTTCGCTTGAGAGATCTTGGCAATCTGGTCATCTAGAGCCTGGGCCCTTTCAGCGAACTCTAAGCCTCGAGCAACTTCATCTTGGCTCTCTGCATCTGAAACAATCGAAAGAAGTTCTTCTTTACGCTTAGTATTAGCGTTTAGCTTGGCTTCCAACTCCTCGATCTGTGCCCGTGTAGAGGCATTATCCAGATCGATGGCTTCGATTTCCTGTTGCTTAGACGTCCTCTGTTTCGACAACTCTGCAATTCGAGAAGTCGATTCAGATACTGAAGTCCAAGCAGAGAAACTCTTGCCATGAAGCGTTTCGAGTTGGCTATTGAACCCCCTTCGACGATTGTAGTCCGCAGAGACGTGGTCAATAATGGAGTATAACTCCAAGATGAAGCTGGAAATTTCTGGAGGGACAGCAAGCAAATCAACTGCACCCAAGATAGCTCCCAAACAAGAATGGGCAGTAGGATCCCCCTCCAAAGCCTTCATTAGATCCCTCTTAAAGAATTGAGCCTTGACTTTCTTCAAGACATCATCGAGAGGAGAAGTCGAAGTAGACTTCCCTGATGCAGTAGAAGCATCATGGTTAGGGTCAGATGAATTTTCCCTGCTCTCAATGATGGCATTCAGGTAGCCAATTGGGTCATTTTTCTTCAAGAGGGCCAAGTCTTCTTTAGACCTGGGCTTTGTTGAGGTAATCGTTTATGCAGCAGTGTGGGTTTGGGGCTGATCATTTTCAGCAGCGTCAGCGTCAACATGACCCTCTTCGTCATGTTGCTCTTCTGTCTTATTGACCACTTGAGCTTCCTCCTGGTGGTGCTCCTCTGTTTCAGCAAGGACTTCATCATCCACCAGTTCCTCCTCTTGTTGTCTGCTATGGTCAGCAGTCTTATGGCTCTGAAGTTTGATTTACTTCGTTAGCAGAACTGACGAAAGAAGAAGGATGGTGAATGGGTTCCCCTGCGCTGTTTACAAAGGAATCAGAACCTTCGACAGGATGCCCAGTTGGTGCTGAAGTTCCAGCGGTCTCCTGAAAATAGAAAAGGAAAAATATTCTGATTTAGGGAGATGCACAATCGAAGGTGATCGTCGACACCTAAGTTAAAAGTGGTCGAAGGCACTACCTGTAAAGGAACTTCAGCCCAGGGCTAGAGTTGTCACTCTCAACGGGTTTATTGAGCAAGACGTTTAGCTCCTCCTCCGTGGGCTCTTCGATGATCACATGAGGTGGCCTGGGTTTATTCCCTGCGACCTTGGTTCTTATCACAGGGCGAGGCTCAGGAGCAGGGGCAGCCTTCTTCAGCTTTCTCCATTTGAGAGGAACAGGGGGAGATTCATCCTCGTCGCCACTCGAAGATTCGACCGTTAATGCAGGTCTCTTCTTAGGCGCAGGCTCCTAAAAGTCCCAAATGAAGTTGATTTAAAATGCAGCATCGAAAACCAGGATGTTTAAAACCAAAGCAGGAGACAAGAGAGATTTTTGTTACCTGTACTGGAGGTTTTGTAGAGGGACCTCCACCCTGATGGCTGTCTGTGGCCTTCTTAGCCACGGGTTTTTGAACAACTGAAAGAAGACACGTTCATAAGTTATATTTGGCAGATATAAGTTGAAATGAAAAGGCAAGTATAATTTGAAGAGGGAACGTACATTTCTTTATTTTGTCGAGAACCAAGACGAAGGACTTCTGGAGTTCGTCTGCAAAATCTTTTTCGTCGAAGAACTCTTCGACGTAATATCTCTTCCACCAGTCTTCAAAAGATGGTGAGCAGAGGAAGTTGAGTTGGTAGTCGAACAATGATAGTATGGTCCGACCAACGTACCTACTAATATGCTTAGTAGCAGCATCCTCAGAGTAGTCATTACAAAAGTACAACAACGATTTCTCCCGAGGATAGATTGGAGAAGGAAGCGATTGGATGATGCCAAACTGTCGAGAGACAAGATTCGGTTGGTAAGCAATCAGGCTCAGCTGATTCTTTGAACTCTTGAAACGCAATGGCATTATCCTTGGGGTAAGAAACGCTTCCCACATTGTTGTGTGCTCTTCAAGATGAGGATCCTCTGATGATTTAGGATGGGGCCTGGTGAACCACCCTGGGCCAAACTTTCGACCAGCGAAAGGGGCCATGGTCGAGGTAAATTCATTCCTCCCTGCAAACATCTGAACGAAGTTTGCAAAGGTCTTTTGTAGCTCCAACCCATTTTCAGTAGGAGTTAATAAGGCAAGCCTGGTGCCTTCGACGCGCCTTCTGGCTATCTCAGGAGCCTTTTCGTTTATTTGAGTCTTCTGGGGTAGAAATGACTCAAAAGTGGCGTTTAGCCAGAGTTGAAGTAGCCAGAAGGGACCAGCAAGCAGCAAGCTGGCTCGATTTTCGATTACTTTCAATTGAGCCGCTCCACTGCTTACTGACTCATACAAATTCGCCAGTATTAATTCGGCCAAACAGATGTTTTGGCCGTGATGAAGCTGAGTAGCAAGGGTGACCATTTTCTTTGTCACCTGTAGGGATTTCGTGCAGAACACGAAGTGTGACAGCCAAAGGGCTAGAAACGCAATGTGCTCCACATCAGTCACCACAGTCGTCGATTTGTCATGGTAGTGGTTGGTGTAGGTGGTATAAGTGGGTTTGGTAGCTGAAAACCCAATCTGGTCTTCAGACGTTTCCTCTGGGTCGAAGTAATCCCCAGTTGGTCGAAGACCAGTAATAGCAGCCACGTCAAAGAGAGTGGGTGTTACCATTCCACAAGTCAGGTGGAAGGTGTAGTGAGTATAGTCCCAAAATAGCAAAGAAGCTACCAGCATTTCAGGACAATAGTTGAGACCAGTTTTGGACAGCATGACTAGGTCAAAAATCCCCATGCCTTTCCAAATAGAAGCTTGGCACTTCTCCATCTTGTTGAGCCAAGCGTTGTATTCTGGTGTAAGGTTAGGGCTAGACCTAAAAGCCCTAACCCCTCTGTTGAAGAACCGAAGATCTATTTTCTCTTTTGCAGGATCTTCGGTATCGTCTGTCGCCTTCTTGGAGCACCCAATGGGCTTGAGTGCCTCATGCACGGGGAAGAAACCCTCGATTTTCGTTGGGTCATCAATGCATGTAGATAGAGGACTAGACATGGCGAAAACCTGGTTGGAATATCCAACAGGAATCAGCAGTTGAGAAGAATAAGTTTCACGCTCAGCATCTCCCATGGGTTCAGGAACCCTTCGCATTCCCATGGAATTAACTATCGGAGGGGTTGAGAAGATTTTTGGTTGAGTAGTTTGAGAGGGAGTGCTAGATCTGGGGACATTGGAAGCACGAGAACGTGAAGCCATTTTTTGGTTTGAGATGAAGATGGATGAAGAACAAAGATTTATGGGTTTGGAGAGGAAGAAGCAAAGGTTTGCTTGCGGAAAATTTTGTTCGACTGAAGGTTGGATGAAAGAAAGTGTAAAGAGTCCAACAAGAGGCACTTAGTGCTATTTATAGTGATTGAAAAATCACAAGACTCGAGGTCATTTAATGTCTCAGACAAGAGTGGGGCACGTGGCACTCATCTGGTGATGTAACCGTTCTGAAGAACGAAAACGCTGCAGCATGCGTCCTCGATTTCGGGAAATAGTCATGATGACAACATTTGAATGGACATCGTGCGTGCTAAATACCTTACTGAAGTGACGTCTTGGGAAAAGTTGAAATGATGGCTTTTTGAGATTTTCAGTTGGTTGGTAGGAGACGAAAAGCACACAAACTAATTTGTGGCTGAGAATAAAGGACAGGTGTCGAATGGAATATCAAAGAATGCCTTTTTCTTTTAAGTGTCGAAATAAGACATTCTTGGGGGGTAATTTGTTGGCTCCTAAATTCGACACCCATGTTTATTATCATATAGACCATTAATTTTGAGTCAGAAGAGTTTCCTACATAAGAAGGCTTCGACCAACTGATCATGTCGAAGGCTCATCCAAGAATGACAAGATACTTAGAGAAATTCCTTTAAGATAGAATCTTGTTGTCTTCGACGTCGAAGGAACTTCTCGACAAGGGTCCCTGATGCCCAAGGTCGAACGATTTGAGATTTGAATTGTTGGAGGGAAAACGGTTCCCAGCAGTTACCAAGTGCAACGTGTCGAGAACAGAAGCGTCGAAGGCTGTGAGCGTGCCATGTGGCGTCATCTCGAAGCAGTGTAACTGCCCAGCGGTTACTTAGGATTTGTTTTAGTATAAATACTAAGTGTTCACGTAGTTTTCGCGTGTGTTCATCATTTTATACAAGTCACTCATTTAGATTCAAGTACCCAGCGTGAGAGAAAGAATCATTGAGAATGTATGTGTGAAACACCATTTAAATTAATCAAGTCTTTTATATTCAAGCAATTTATCGCTTTTCATTTACTTATCTCCGTCGAAGCCTTTTACTTAACGCTTTTATTTATTCTATCAAGCTTTTCTTCATGCAATTTACTTAAAGTGTCTTTACTTTACTGGCATTAATCACCATTAGGATTAGTCAAACTCCAAAAAATCAACCATGTCTTAGGATCAATCTGATCGATCCTGCTAGTCACCAAATAAGTAACCTTTTGGAAGATCAGCGGTTGTTTACCATTTTTCAGAGTAAACAATAATAACAGTAATTAAATATAATGGGAAGCAAGGACAACTGCTGAGTTGTCAAACGCGCGCCAACAAGTGGGCCCCCTGTTATTCAAATTGGCCAATCAGACAAAGAGAGATAAAGACTTATTTGAAAAGAACCAATGAGACGTTGCCTTTTCGCCACGCCATCTCGTTGACTGACGACCAACCAGTCTAACCACCGGAGACAGTGGTTTCCACCGTCTTCTTCAGTGAGGTCGCCTGAAAATTCAAACAAATGGAAAAACAAACAATGTTATCTATCTTAAAAAGGTCCCCTGAGTTCGAATCTGGCCTCTAAAAATGTTAATTCCTCGCGCATCATTGAGTTTTCGTTTGGAACCCTAACGACGGTCAAACATGGCAAAGTGTAAAGCCATGCCCTATTGCCCCATGTAATACGTCAAAAAGCTGGCAAAGATAATTAGCAACACAAATATAACCTCAAAAAAAAATTGATATGGCTTATTATGAGAGTTTGAGATCCAAGTCTTACCAAGAAAATTGAGATTCAGTTTGGCCACTTCAGGGTGTTTCAGGCGTGGGTGAAGGTTGGTTCGTCTTCCTGGGAGTCTTAGGAGGATGATAGAGTGCTTACTTCTGATTGAGAATGGCTGAAACGTGCGTTTTTGTTTACACTAATTTTTTGATCTTTTTGCAAACTTGCTCTTTTCTTTTGAGATAGCCTCTCGTTCTCTTTTAGGTATGAGATCATTTTGCTTATGTATGGTAGCATATTAGGTCAACATAAATGGAAGAAATCTCATGCTTTGATGATAAAATATTCTCCTTTCAAATATTTGATTTTTGTCTATTTTTGGATCAAATCTATTCTTGCTCCCTCCACGAATTTTCCTTGCCATGCCAACACATCTTGCTCTTTATTTTGATGAGAAAAAGATTTGAAATCAAATCCTACATTATTCTTTTTATTCACCTTATTTAATTTTGCATTCTATTTAATAAAATATCAAAAATAAATAATATAAATAATAAAATAATGTAAAAAGGACTCAAAGGTCGTGGGTCATGTTGGAAGTGAGGTGTAAGCACAAAAAGTTAGGTCCATTTGCCAAAAAATACAATTTTGGGCATTGTTGACTTTTAACAATTCTCCAAAAATGTCCAACTTTGACAATGCATATCTCTCTCAATTTTGACCGTAAGAGGGTATTCTTGGACTTTTTAGAAAGCTTAGGATGTCCCCTAAGCAAACTCTTTGGTTTCATCTCAAGTTGATCTTCCATGTTCATCTAATGAGCTTTGACCCAAAAGGTGTTTTTGTTGACGTTTTGAAATGACTTATAATGTATGAATTCATATCTTTCCATGAGTGCATTTCTTGAACTTGAGGGCTGAAGATGAGTTGTAGGGAATTGGATTCTATTCAAAATGAGACTTAGTGGAATTTTTTTGGATAAAATATGAGAAAGTTATTCCTGGTCAAAGTTTGGTTGACTTTTTCCTATAGAAACCCTAATTTAGCAACTTTTAAGTTTTGATGAATTAGGAGCATTCCTTGAGGAATCATGATCAACCCTTGATCAAATGATGGATATAACTTCAAAATGTTGATGTTGACCAAAAATCTTGAAGTTTGACTGCATGTGGGCCACAATTGACTTTTGACCTAGTACAATTGATTTTCAGGCATTTGAACAGTTGACTAAGCAAACTTCTTGTGCAAGGCATGAATCTTGACATGGATTATCTTGAGACCATACTAAGACTATGGAGAAGATTTGAGACCTTTGGAGTTCACCCATCTTGATGTAAATGGAAACCCTAGTTTGAGGTTCATTGTCTTAGGAGAGCATTTGTCTGATCAATCCTTGGGCCTCCTTGGACAAGTTGAGGACTTTAATGAGTATGTTTTGAATAAAATGAAAGAGAAAATTTTGGGGTACAACAAAAGGCATACAAAACCTCCCAGTAACTGCTTTGGTTAAATCAACATATTTTAGGATGGTTTCGTTGTTTGCCAAAAGAGGTGAAATATGGAATGCTGTCTTGCAATCGGGACAACTATGGAGTGAAAGCTGCATGAAGTATATTAAGGCAGAAAGTGCCAAAGCTAACACCCATCTGGTTATACGGTTAGACCGATACGGCCACAACTTCATTGTCAAAGAGACAATCGACCATAACGAGGGGCTGCCAAGACAAGAGTATAAGGTATACTACCTTCTCGTTGGTGAGATTGTGGAAACTTTCAATCCTTTTGTATGCCTTCCTCTCATGTCATAGCGACATGTGCCTATACTCATCAAGACGCATTACAACTTCTATCTCCCATTTACAAGTCTGAAGTCTTGCTCAACATATACAACAACAACTTCCCATTGGTAGCAAAACCTGATTATTAGCCTGCATACGACGGCGAAATAGTATGGCACAACGACCAAATGCGAATGAATAAAAAGGGTCATCCCAAAATCAAGCACATCACAACTGAAATGGACTCACTTGACAAGCTAAAAAGAAAGTGTGATTTATGTCGTCAGATCAGACACAATCGCAAAAATTGTTCGACCCAGGCTACTAGCTCAACCACATAAAAATTGTATGCAAAACATCTTTACTTTTTTAAGTTCTTAACATTACGGTTTTTCATTAAGAGCATTTGTTACAACAAACCTTGCACAAACAATAAATAAAAACACGATAAAACGTCTAAGAAATTACAACCGTTAAAACAATTTCATCTGACCCATGCATCATCAACATTACATCTCCTTCTATTTTGACTTCCTCCAACCAAAAATTAGATCTTCCTGTTGCAAGTGAGGTGGATGATCTTCTTCGCTGGATCCTTCTAATTTGTTCCCCATCCTCTATGTCTCCCTCTAGCCATCACATCAACTCTCTCTCTTCTGATGCTTCATGGAGTGAATGTGCCAAAATTTCTTTTTCATCGAAGGTTTGGTGGCCGAAAAAATAACATAACCATCTCTGGTAAAAATCATGGGAGATGTCATGCCGCAAATAACAGAGAAAAAATAAGAAGACAGTGCGAGAAAGTGTGAAGAATGACGGATAAACGAATGACTTATTTATAAAAAAATGCATTTTGCCCTAGGCACCAAGTGAGATGGCGCATCCTCTCACTTTTAGAGTGCATGCGTCATCTCACTTAGCTAAAAGAGAGAGCATGCGCCAAGTGAGATGGCGCCTATGGCAAATAGGCTAGTGCAGACGCCAACTGGGTTGACTTCTCCTTTGTGATATTTTCTGAAGCATGGTTATTTGCGTAATTTTCTCCGAAACATGGTTATTTGTGAGTTTTTTTCAAAAGTTGATTATTGCAAAAAAAAAAATTCAATATTTTGTACTACATATAAATTAAAATAAATGTATATTTTACATTTAAATTTCTAAAAATATGTTTCATTTTTTCAATTTTAAAAATAATGCCATCAATTTTTATTCATTTTTATATTTAAAACAATTTTTTAAAAATAAGATTAATATTTTTCCGTTTCAAAACATTATTTAAAAATTAATTTATGAAATAAACTTTAAAATCTAAAAATAACTTTCAAAATTATATTCTTAGTTTTGAAATTTTTTTATTTAATCAATTAATTGTGATTCACATAATGAATCAACTAATATAATTTTATGATTCAAAGAAACGGTTCACGGACTAAACCCGGTTTTTATCCGGAATCGAATTCTGATAATAGTCAAAATAATTCAACTTTCGTTTTGAAGAAACCCACCCCTGCTGAAAGACATTCCCGCTATTCGAACCAAAAAAAGAAGACAATCGCGCGTTGCCCATTTATCAGAGATAAGTTTGAGTTGCACTGAACTCAACTTCCAGAAAACGCACCCCAAGTTTGTATTCGTCGGCTCGAAATCCAACGGTAACAGTAAGAAGCTCTTCCATCTTTTTCTCTGTTTAATTCATGTGTAATCTTCCATATGCGCGACGATGCAATTTTGTAACTGTCCTTTTGTCATAACTATCAATGTTGTCAAAATAGCGATCAATAGTGTACTATAGGTTGTGGAATTCGAACTAATTGCTATTGTTTTTGTGATACAATGCAATTTCTTGTATAGTAGATGCCATAATGGTAGCTGCTATAGCAATTTAGGGTTGTGAAATTTTGTTTCTCTTTCTTGATTCAGTGTGAGCAATCTATTCTTGTAAACCTAGAGCTGTATATAATTGAAGTTATTCGGCGCGGTCAAATCGTAGTTATTTGTTTCTGTAAGAATCATATATTCTATTTTGATTCAATTGTTTCATGAGGTTTGCTGACTGTGATATTTTTATCCCCAACTTGAATCTCAGGTAACATGTCTGAGAATCCAGTACAGGCCTTATTTTATAACTTTGAGAAAGTCGCAAATTTCCTTCAACATCACGTATCTAATTTTATAGGCCATCATATCCAGATACCAGGAGCCTCTGGCAGAGGCTCTGTCAATGCCTCCATCAAAGTCCCACTACAACCCCGTGATCCTGTTGTCAAGGTATCCATCATCAATGACTTGCAATCTTAATTTTTCAAGACTTTTATCGTGAATCTAGTGATAGTGATTGTGGTTTGTCATTCGTTCTTTGGGCTTATGAACTATAAGATGCCGTTATCATCATCACTAGCTAGCATATCCCATGTATTGAATAGTATTTTTAAAACAAATATGTTATTTGAACATCATCAGCTTGGGATGCCTAAATTCGAAAACAATTTGATACATCAGATGTTGCAATTCATTATCATCTACGAGATTTCGTTAATCATGAATTTTAACGAAATCAAGAAAGAGAAGGACATATTTAGGTTTATATGGTTATATAAAGTGTTGAAACCAGTGTTGTCAAATATCGATATCGGAAAATATCGGATCACCAAAAAACCGATATGAGAAATATCGGATCGCGTAACGGACAAATATCGGAAGCCACAAAGCGGTTAAAATAGAAATAAAAACTCAAAAAGTTAAAAACTTAAATTGAAAATTTCAAATCCAATAACTAATACAGAAAAGCTACAAATAGAAATTTAAAAGGAATTAAAACTCAAATAGTTAAATAGTTCAAACTAATAACTAGTAGTTCTTCTAAGTTAACTAATGATAAAAGATTTAACTATTCTCCTTTCCTCCTTTCCCAACATAATCATTATTCTCCTTTTCAGACAGTGAGGCATATCCTTCTGCTTCTTCAATTGAATCATTTGAATCAATATCCTCAAATTCTGCTTCTGATTCTTCGATGACAGGATCTTCCACTTCAATCACTTGTTGCTTTCCCTTCCTAGATGAAGAACCAGCCGACTTCTTCTTTGTTTTAGATGCAGTGCCAACAACATTAAGGTTGGGAGTTTCTTTTCTCTTTTTAGTTGTTTGCCTAGTATATCTTGAGCAGGTAGGTATATATAATGCCAGGAACCGACTCAGTATGAAAGAAGAGGAAGAATGTACCGACTCAGTAGCCCACATTTTCTTATTTCAATGTTTTCACCTCTTTAGATTCTATTTTTCCATCTCTTCACCTTACCCTCTTTAATGTTTCTACTTTTTGTTAGACTCTTCAGTTTTGTAACAGTTATTAAATTATTAGGAGGGTTAGTGGGTAATTACTATAATTATTATATTATTAATTCAGAGGGTTTAAGTCTAGAATAAATAGGGGAAGACAATGGGTAGATGATTATCTTGAAATTGGATAGGAAAAGAGGCCATTTTGGCATTGGGAGGTGCAGACCCTCGAAGTTATGCGGTACTGTTTTGTAATTCAAAGGGATTTTTCCTTTTTTCTGTTATATATCAGTTGGTTTCTATCAACTGGTATCTGAGCAATTCTGATCGGTGTGCTGGAAATTTTGGCATGAATATGGCTGCGGATTTGATTCCAAAATTTGATGGAAGGAAGGCCTATTGGTGGCTTATCCAAGTTGAGCAATATTTTGGGTCAAGAATGAGTGAAGAGATGAAGCTTGAGTGGGCTGTTGCATTTGCATTGAGAGGAGATGCACTTGATTGGTGGATTTCTTGGAAGAAGAGTCATCCAAATACTTGTTGGTGGAAATTTGCAAAGGCCATTCTCAAAGAAATTCCAACCAGAAGTTTGGGATTGTCTACCGGAGTCAGAAAACAAACCACAAGAAATTCAAGGCAGCGATGAAATTCAAGAACCAATAGCATCTCCAATTGAAGAAAAGATTGGTGGTAAAGTTGAAGACTCACAAATCCAACAATACTTTGAAAACGAAGTTTGCAAAGTGGATATCAAATCTGATTGCGAGGGCGATGAAGTAAAAAGTAAAGATTCATTGATGGCTGCCAGTGAAGCAAAAGTCTAGAGAAGTGACGGAGAGTTGACTATTTCATCACAGGCAAAAGACTCGCTATTGTTGGTGTTTGCTACTATTCCTAAGATAGAGTCTAGGAATAAGAAATTTCCACTACTGGTGCCACTATGGCCACAACAAGTGGTCACGAGAGGACTGCCATTAGCAAGCAAATTTGATCCTGGAAAAAAATTTCCTATTTCATTTACAACTCAACCTTTATGTTTCAATATTGTGTATTGCTTTCACCTTGAGGACAAGGTGAATCTTTAAGGAGGGAGTAGTGTTAGACTCTTCAGTTTTGTAACAATTATTAAATTATTAGGAGGGTTAGTGGGTAATTACTATAATTATTATATTATTAATTCAGAGGGTTTAAGTCTAGAATAAATAGGGGAAGACAATGTGTAGATGATTATGTTGGAATTGGATAGGAAAAGGGGCCATTTTGGCATTGGGAGGTGTAGACCCTCGAAGTTCTGCGGTACTGTTTTGTAATTCAAAGGGATTTTTCCTATTTTCTTTTATATATCAGTTGGTTTCTATCACTTTTCCACCTCTTCACCTTACCCACTTGAATGTTTTTAAAAATGATTTATTATTAAAAAATAATAATAAAAATAATAATAAAAATATCAGAAAATCGCTAATATCGCAAGCATCGCTAAATTGAAATGTTATACCGGCTTTCGTATCAGATAGCCAAAATTCCGATACGCAATACCGGTATACCGGCGGTATACCGGATATTTAACAACACTGGTTGAAACTGATAACAAACAACTCTAGGATTGTCTTAATTTAAGGAATAGTATTCAAGAAGAATAAATAATATTTAACTAAAATTCAAAGCCTTCCTGTAGGAGAAGTCAAATGAAAGATTGAAATAGAGTAGATCAAGAATGATGATTGGAGTTTAGCATATAAGGGTTAATATGTTAATTGTGTGTTCGATCTCATTGTATCCTTTTCAGTAATTAGGCAGGGCAACATTTCAAATAGTATCATACACAATCAACATGGCTTTTGGGGGAATATTCACTAGTTTGTTTTGCTAAGACGCAGTTCTTGCAATACTTTCTTGAATATATATAGTGTCAAGTAATTTATTAATCAATGATTCAGATGGGTGGTATATATTTATACAGATGGAATTATTTTGATTAGTTTATTTTTCATCATTTTATTTTTTGTAGGGTAAGTCCTCTGCCCCTGTGACTAAAGAAGAGCTTGGAAGGGCTACATGGACTTTTCTTCACACTCTTGCTGCTCAGGTTTTGTGACTTTTGTCGTTGCAACTGTCCTGATAGTGATTCTATTGGTTCCCCCTTTCTTTTCAATCACCTTGTTTTGCGATTACTTTATCTGAGAAGTAGGTGGGCAGATATATTAGTGAGTAGTGACCATTTTCTCCCGTTTTCGATGATGTTATTGCCTCTTAACTGCTTTAGATGGGATCGAGATGTTCTTTCAACAAATTTAACTTTGTATTTGTGATACATTTTCATGTGTTAATCACTATTGAGTGATTGTTGTGTAGCAATTGATCATATAACCCTACATTAGAAAAATTCTATCAGGAGCTATTTCTCGTTATCATGGTGTTCTACCATCCTGTTACCAAGTTTTTCAATATCTTCAAATTTTTGTTTCCTTCATTTCCACATGCTAATGGATTATACTAGTTTTTCTTAGTTGCTGGCTCCTATCAAGCACAATTACCTCTAGGAGTAGGCGTATCTCGGTGCTCAACACTTGTCGGTGTTTGACACATGTATGACACTTGTATGACACGTGTTGGATAAGTGTTTCAAAAATGATTTTTTTTCTTTGCTTCAACATTTTGAATCGACATGTATGACATTTATACAACACGTGTCTGACCAATTCAGATAAATGTTAAAAATGTTTTGTTTTTTTATTTGCTTCAACACACCTTTACATTTTTTTTGCAAATCTCACACACATCTAAAAGGATTAAATGTGTATTAAAGCAATATTATCATGAAGAATTATAGACATTAATTTTGATTAGAATATTTTAAACTCTTTTAATAATAGTTAGATAAATAAAGGTCAAATACTATCATATATGTACCCGTATCGATGTCCTATGTCTTTGACATTATTGTTGTCGGAGTGTCTGTGTCATGTCCTGGTGTAGTCTGTGCTTCATAGATAGGCGGACTCTCAACTTCCCAAATCATTACGTCATGTTAATTTCATCCACAAATTTGATTTACTATTTTATGACGCACATAATAATTTTTTCCCTCCAATTTTGTACCCGAGGTTGTTCTGAAGGGAAAATATAGTTAATATTTTTCTTGTTTATGGGGTTATATATTATCGGGTTTGATTTTGAAGTTCTATCACACAACTGAAACAACAAATTGAAAGATTTGACATTTTAAATACACAGTTCTGAACAACCTAGTTTCTATTTTCAGTATCCAGACAATCCTACAAGACAACAGAAGAAGGATGTAAAAGAACTGGTATTTTCTTTCCCTACTATTTCCTAGTAATAAATTATAGAATTTCATATAGTCAGAAGTTATATAATACCAAGGTTTTATTTAGTATTATAACTGATAGCAGAAAACCCTTTCAATTAAATTAATGTTGTGTTATTATCTTACGAAACTATGATACTGATATATGATTTATCATGTTGACAATATTACAAATTATTTTTTCTTGTTTTACATGTCCTTTAATTAAACTTTTGCTTTATTTAGTCAAATACAAAGAGCTGTAACAGTATTACTAATTATCAAATAGCGGCGCCATGGCCGCTATGGAAGATATACATGGCAGTTTTTGAGCTTGCCGCAATGGTAAATATCGTCCGAATAGAACTGTTCAAAAAACTACCGAACCAACCGAGCTGAAGTTAAAATAACCGATCTGTTGTGTTTGGTTATTGAATTGAACCATGTTGCACAAACAGTTAACCGAACCAAATGAGAAATGAACCGAACCGAAACTGAAACCAAACCGAAGCGAAACTAAAAATGAAAAATACTAAACAAAGTTTAAAATTCTTTATTAAAAAAAAAATAAAAAAATTGTATAACGGTTCGGTTCTTTAACAAATAGTTTGGTTTAGGAAAAAATGTCTTCTAATGGTTTGGTACGGTTTAGAATTCCGAATTGGTATGCCAAACCAATAACTTTGATTCGGTTCGGTTTATGGATAAATTAAAACGGTTCGATTCAGTTCGAATGACCTTTTAATATGGTTTGATCCAGTTCGGTTTTCTGACAGAACGGTAACATGAACAGCTCTACATCCGATATTGCGGGTTTTTCTACCATAATCCACCATAACGGTGCCGCAAAGCGGCCGATATGGCGGGATTTTGGCTCTCTGCCATCCTCCATCGACAACACTGAGCTGTAAACAATAATATAAAGAATCGATAACACCATGGTCTCATTTATAATTTATAGGAGAAAACCCTTTCAGTTAAATCAATGCCGTGATATTGTCTTACGAAACTAGGATACTGGTATATGATTTATCATACTGACAGATTTAATACTATACTTATAAAAAGTTGAGAGAAAATTTCAAATTTTCTTCTTGTTTTTTACCTGTCCATTAATCAAACTTTTAGTTCATATAGTCAAATAGCTGTAAACAATAATATAAATGGTACAAAATACAGATAGCATTGAGTCATGTTTTACACGTCTGATGTAGCAGTTTCGTACAATGGACGAGTTTATAAGATATAATTTACTTTGTTGAAAATTTCCCCTGTATGGTTCAGTATGTCGATTTGGATAGAAGCATGATTAGAACATTATAGCGAAAGTTGAGTCATGTAGCCGACCCCACTTAGTGGGATAAGGCACAGTTGTTGTTATTGTTGTATGGTAGTAGTATATGCATTTTGTTATCCTCTTGGAAAATAAAATACTTGTTGTAACAGACTGTATTCACACCGCAGGTACAGATCTTGTCTCGAATGTATCCTTGCAGTGAATGTGCAGATCACTTTAAAGAAGTTCTTAGGTATACTAATTTTTCACCGTTTAATTAATTAGGATTTTTTGTTTTGGTTTTGCTCCACTTCTTTTTATCCATATAAATTCTCATTCTTGTTCAGACGATCAGACTATCGCTTTTTGTAAATTTTATTTTAGTATGATGCAGTGGTTGGGGTAGGATTTAATTGCTAGTTTCATTGGTGAAGCCTTTACCGCAATATGACAAGTCTTTCCAATTATAAATTGAAAATGATTCTTCCTTTTTTTGTCACGGGTTTGGTATATGTCCCCCATGTTTTGTATTCTTTTTCTATTTTTTAATGTAAAGTTTTGGTATATTATAATTGATAGGATCTAACACGTCGACATAGTTAGAATTCAGCAATGTCTTTGCATGCCATTTCTTGTTTAAAAAACAACAATAATGGAAGTTGCTTCTATGTGACTAGAAGATCACAGATTTAAATTGTAAAATCAATCTCTTGCAAATAGAAGATAAGGTTGCCTACAATAGACCCACAGTGGGTCTGGTCTGACCCTTCCCTAGACATTGTCATGACAGGAGTTTTGTAGCATTGCTTATGATCAGTTGGATCAACTTTGTAAAATAGTGGTGGATATTATTCAATATTCATGAAATTTGACTAATTTACAGCAGTTACTCGTGGGTGTTAACATGTGTGATTCTGATTTATCTTTTAGATATCAGTTTACTTCTCAATAACAAATTTAGATTTCTTGTCTGTGCTTCATAAGAATAAAATCAAGTATTCCCTATAAAATTGATCTTATCTACTCATTGCTTTCCTATAAATTTCCAAAAGTACAATTCAGTCTCCTACATTTTTGTAGTCAAACAAGATATATTCGGAAATATACAAGTGAGGTAGATGTAGAGAGCATTTCCGATTAGCATCCGCAAATCAATGCCTCCTTATTTACAACAGAAATTGACCAACATTACTTTGTTCATCTGAATTCTATTCACAAAAATTAAGGAAACTACTGTTTCATTAGTATTTTTCGAGTTACTTTAACTTCAACCTATTAACTCAGTAGGGTGTGACGTTAATTGTCTTCACACTCCAATATAGTAGCTCTTAGGGATCTTTGATATAGTAGCATGATTCAGAGACACATGCTGCAGTTTTCACATGTTGCACTACATTGTTACACTAGTACTCTGTTTGGTTCTATTTAAAAGAAAAAAACTTACTTTTTAGATTCGTTGAAAATACAATGTACTCTCAGTGAATATAAAAAATAAATTTTCTTTTAAATAGAACCAGAAGAAATAACCAAATCTATTTTCACTCGGTGGGGTTTGCTTATTTCACTGCTATGTATGCTAATCTAAAATTTCTAATATGCACGAGCTCTTACTTGATTGCTTCTTGATATGTTTGGCAGATCAAATCCTGTACAGTCAGGGTCACATGCTGAATTTTCTCAGTGGCTATGTCATGTGCATAATGTTGTCAATAGAAGGTAAGTATAATTGCTGTTATCTTTTGACGTATATCGCAAACTATTTTTGTTCTTTGGATTTTGTCGGCCACATTTAGCATGATATTAATAGGCAAGCTCTTTTAAAACCTGTGGTATCATTTTCTCTAATATAGAGAAACATCTTTTACGAAAGGTGAAATCTTTGACAAATGTTCCAATTTTTATTCCATGAAAAGTTTCCTAGTGACAACAGTCTGCTACCGGTAAAGACGTCGTTGTTATGTTTATGCCTAAGAAAAATGCACCTGTGCCTTTTAAATATATTTATTTTTAAAACTGATAGGTTTGGTTAAACTTTAATTTCCATTTTATGTGCACTTTATACAAGTTAAAGATAAAATCATGCATGGGTTTCCATTATCCACCTAACCCACTTTTCAAATGGGTCTCCACTCTCCACCTAACAACATATATGATTTGGATAGAATTAATTTTTAAAATTGATTTGGTTACAATTGTGTTTAAAGTGAAGTAATCTTAAATTTATGTTTGATAAAATAATCAGTGTTGATTTTTCTATCTAGATCAAAAGATAATTTTGATCACTTCTAGGAAAACTGAGATTTGGAGGCATAATCAAATTTCAGAGAAACCAAACACACTTTTAATATGAATATAAAGTGTTGGTCCTACATATGTTGTTGTTTCTTGTACATGCTTGAGTAGCTGGCTTACAAATTTAGCTATCAAACTAGTGTATATTGTTTTTAAACTCTGTTCCTATGACACTGAATGTTTTTTGACAGCATCGGCAAACCAGTATTTCCCTGTGAACGAGTTGATGCAAGGTGGGGAAAACTCGAGTGTGAGCAGAAAGCATGCGAGATTATTGGAAGTACATCAATTTTTGGGAGTAGAAATTTATTTTAACTAAACAATAGAAGCTTTTTTTAGGGAATAATTATACCACACAAGCTATGCATTGAATTAGAACTGTTTAATACATCTTTTTTATAGGAAGATTGTTATCTTGTGGCCTTGTACCAGAGCATGCAAGTAAGTTATGTTAGTCTCTTGTATCCAACAAAACAAACTTTGTTTAGTCTATAAAATTTGAAATATATTAATTTTACTTTCTATAATTTGTTGTTGTTTTCCATTCTTGTTTCCATAAAAGTGTTTTTAATTTTTGTCAATGACGGTAATTTTTTCGTCAATGACGGTAAGCCTTCAATATCTACACTCTTTATGCAATACACTTGTAATTTTATTTTTCAGGTGAACAGAACTTATTTTTGTTATAAATTTGTTTTCTGAGATTTTAGTAACAACTCTTAGTTCGCAGATTTGAGGATCACAAATTTAATGTTATATGTAAAATTAGAGTATTCATCAAACTAAAATTGTGTAATGATTTTGTAAAGGTTACTCTTTTAATCTTGAGCAATAATGCTGTATATAATTGCCTCAGAAATTTGTTATTTGTACATTTTATCGAGTCTATTATATAATTAAAATAAATCTTTTTAATTTCCTCCTCTAACTTAGCCGTCATCACTTTTCTTCTTTATGGGGTGATTTAAGATCGATTTTGATCTACTATCACTCTTTCAAATCAATTTTGTTTTATCTATTAGTTAAATAAGTGATTTTCACATATATTTAATGTTTTTTGTTGTTGTGATTTCGACATTTTAGTGTGTCGTTGTTTGTTTTAATTTTTGATTTTTGTGTGGTGTATTTTGATTTCTCGTCTTTGTGTGTTATATTTTGTTTTTTCGTCTTTGTGTGATATTCATTTGTTTCCAGTTGAAAGATTAGTTTCGATCTAGTGCAAATCCAATCTACGACTTTAGTGTCATTAATACTACAAATTCGAGAGCATGGATATTTCAGACATTTCAAAATATTAATATTTGTAGGTTTATGCAATTTGCTATTTTATGCTATTAAAATGGATGCCGTGAGTTTATTTACAAATTCATCTTTTTTGTTTTTGACGATTTTAAATTTGTATTACAACGATGTATTATATCAATTTGAACGAATGAATATAATTTATTTTTAATAAAAAAAGTTGAATCTCTATTATATATTAATTAAATGAGTGTTAAGAAATCAAGAGATAATGAACTAATTAATAGAATATAATAAAATAGAGTGGTATATAATTAAGATTTTGTTGTTTGATTTTTATAAAGAAATTATTCTATTTTATTTTATTTAATCTTTTCATTTTCATTACAGTAAATATTAAAAGTGTATGTAATGAAATGAAATTTTATAATTATTTTATTCAAACAATATAATCTCTATTATACTCTATTCAATTTAGTTCCACTTTATTCTATTCAATTCTCTTCCATTTTCTTTTGGTCCATTATTTTAATGTGAATGTGAATGAATTTATATAAGGAATTTCTTTTTTTTTTACTATGTCATCTTCTATTAGACTACCGGTGAAATTTCAAAAATGTATCTAGAATTTAGAGATATATTTTCAAACGCATCAATTTTTTATAAAATTGAATGTGAAAAAGAGGAATTTTATTAAATTTAATTTCAGAGATGTTTATTCAAAAACACTCAATTTTTAACGAAAATGATAATTTTAAATATGTATATCCGAAAATGTCATGTTGTGTTCTTTTTCTTAATTTAATATTGAATATATTCACATAGACAGATAAATATACCTAATAGTCATGCATTAACGAGGCAACAAATATATAAAGACCAACAATTTCTCTGTTGAGAAAAAAAATTGAAAAATAGAAAAACAATTAAAATAAAATCATAAAAATATAAAAAATACAACTTAAAATAAAATAAAACAAAATTAAGTGTTTACAAAATTTTCCTGATGAATTGACACAGTATCATTTTGATTCAAAGTCGATTTTTTAGAAAATTGAATTTTTTACGTTAGATTGCGTAAAAGTTAGAAATTCAAAAACGCAAGAGACAAAACGCGAAAATATAATTTATGTGACTCTAATATTAATTAAAATAGACAAAAAATTCTCGACAACGACACTAATTTCAATAAAAATATATAGTATATAGGTTGAGTAGTATTTTCGAATATAAATTTTTGAATTTATTTTAAAAAAATTTAGAGATTTATTTCCAAATTAATTTACTACTTAATTTATGAAGAAAGTGTTGGAAGATACATCTTAAAAAAATTATAGATGACATTTTCGGATTTCAAGAATGTGAGAGAAAGTGATAAGGGCGGAAAAAATTTTCCATTATATAAATTGGATGAATAGAAGGAGGATTCACATTAATAAGAACAACAAACAAAACAAGCCAAAGTTATATCAACAAGATTAGTTGCCACTTGATTTGAGCATACCCCAACTGCCTCAACTCAACCTTGATCAACAGTAGTTCAACAACTCATCATTTTTGGAATAATTTGCCTCTTTATACAGTATCGAAATGAAATTATTGAGAAAGCCAAATAAATAAATAATAAGAAAAAATATAACAATAATTTATTTGTATATCAATAATCACGTCACTAATTGGCGCATCATTTAATTGACTGTTGAGGGTTGCCACGTGAATGTCACGTGGCAAAGTTGCAACGTGATACTCACGTCGATGATGTCCATATATACTTGCGCGCATCCCACTCTTCAAAAACACCATTGTTTTGATTCTGCAATTTCTCTCTTCCCTTGCTAAGTCATGCTTCATTCATCTCCTACTCTCCATAAATCTTCCAATTTTAAAATTTTGTATCAGGTATAATTTTTTATTTCTTCATATTTTTCAATTTAATTTAATAATTATATTTAATCTTTATAATTATTCTGATTTGGTTAAAATTTTGTTTTTTTTGTTTAAAGATTAAACAATATTGAAGAGATTCATTGGTAGTAGATTGAACAATATTAACAAAGATTGAAGAAGAGGTATTTTAATTGTTTAATTTTTTTCTGAAATTTTTATTGAGTTATTATATTATATATATATATATATATATATATATATATATATATATATATATATATATATATATATATATATATATATATATATATATATATATATATATATATATATATATATATATATATTAAAAGAAAAATAAAACAAAGATAGAATATTTAGTTATAAAAATTATAATATTATATAGTTATAAAATTTAAAAATAAAATTGTGTGAAATAGTATTTTTTAAACATAAATTTAAAATCATAGTATGATAATTATATGTTATGTGATATGTTTATTATATATATAATAGTTATTTATAAAAAATATTAGTTATATTAGTTATTATATGTTTAGTTAAAAAAACAAAATTTTTATGGTTATAAAAAAAAAACAAATTTAAGTTATTAATTAAAAAAAAAAAGAAATATATTAGTGACGTGATTTTCACGTCACAATCACGTCGCAACCTAATTTTTATATAAAAAAATGTTGAAGAATGGATATTAAATGTAATTATTTAGCGACGTGATTTTCACGTTACTAATTCATGACGTAAAAATGAGAAATCACGTCGCAAACAATTTGTCACCTCCTTTCCTGTCACGTGATCGTGCAAGTCACAAATAATTTATTGTGACGTAATTTTTTAAATTGTGACGTGAAATTTACGTCTCAAATAAAAAATTTTTTTATAGTGATTCTTTAACTTATAAATACTCAAATCCGTTATAGAATTAAAGTAACATTTGCTCCATGGGACGATAATGACACCATTTATTCTTCCAATGTCTCTTGGGAAATATGACTACCTCACTGAAGATAGATCGGCGCATCTTGGCCATAAATTTAATCTTTTTTTACCTACTATTACACCTACTGAGTGAAACAGTGAAAACGTTAATGTCTTTTATCACAAATGACGTTAAATGATTCAATATGAGCCATTCTAGTTCAAAGGAATGTTAAGGCTTCTAGTATAATTTATTTGTCATTAAAAAAGTGATAATAAAGGGATCATGAGTACAAATAAAATGTTAACTGTAAAAGAAATTGCATAAACAAAATACTACTAGATGCTAAAAAAGCACACATATATATATATATATAATATATATTTTATTGATATGCATAACACAATTCAAGAGGCAGTTTTCACAAGACACATACAAAGGAAACAACAACATAAGCCAACATGCATACACAACAACATCATTATTCAAACATCACACTTATTTAATTATAAAGTTGACCACTTAGTTAAGCCAACCCCAAAAGGTTGCACTAAGCCATTGTACTTCTTCAATCCTTTCGAGTGGCCCTTGCTTTGGAAAGATTAACATCAATGTCTCTAGTACATTTGCCAAGGTACTCCATCCATCCATTTGGAGGCTCAATGTCCTCATTGATTTTCTCATATTCAATTGTCCATTTAACTGCAGCGGTACCATCAGCCTTATCACTTGCTTCAAGGATCAGCTTAAACACCTTATAGTGCTTATCAATGTCTCCACCAAACAGCTTCCATATTATTTTATTTTTTTCTTCATCAACTTCTTCAATACTCTCATAACATGTGTGTACCTCATCACCTGTTGCCAAGTCAAGGGTTATTAATACAAAGAAAAATAAAATAAATTCTACATAAGAATTATAGAAAACAACACCTATATAAACAAGATGATCTGGTTTACATGTTAAATGAATTAGAAACAGTTTTACCTATGACATATGTCCAGTGTTTAACTGTTTCAGTGTCATGCCAGTCTTCACCTTCATGCAACTTGGTGTGATGAATTCTTTCACAATGGTTTTGAACTTCGTGAAGTTCTGATTGAAATAGTTTGTAGAACTTTTTAGCCGTTGTTTTGATACCAAGTTCAGTTATAAGTTTACCCAAGAGCACCATTTTTGAAAAGAAAAACTACGAGATGAAAGAGAAGAAACAAAGGTTGATGAGAGGAAAGTGTATTCAACCCTATGTCTTAAATAGAAACTGAATTACACTTTTTAAGCATCAATTCGAATTACATTTTTTCTTTAGTATTAAAATTACTTAATTATACTATCAATTATAATTAATGTTACATTAAATTAAATTATCTACCCTATGTCTAAAGGCGAGGTTTTCATAATGGACCACCCTATGTCGTTTTCATAATGGACCTAAAAGTAGAGTTGGTTAAATGAGTAGCATTCCACTCTACTCCATCTTAAACCTGGTATAAAAAAAAAATAGAACAAATAAGTCTATCAAATTGAAATAGACATTAAAAATCTAATTCGTCTTGTCAATGTTGTATTTTGCAAATTGGCAAATATATATATATATATATATATATATATATATATATATATATATATATATATATATATATATATATATATATATATATATATATATATATATATATATATATATATATATATATATATATATATATATATATATATATATATATATATATATATATATATATATATATATATATATATATATATATATATATATATATATATATATATATATATATATATATATATATATATATATATATATATATATATATATATATATATATATATATATATAAAATAAAATCATCAAAAATTAGAATTAATTAATAAGAGCGGCCTTAAGGATAGATATACTGAACAAATAGGTGGAGCGGACTTTGGTGGGCGACAAATTTTAGTGGTGTTGGCTTTAGTGAACAACGAACTTTGGCGAAACAGACTTTATTGGACGACAAACCCAAAATTCCAATCTAATCCACTATTTTTTGACGGATGCGCAAGCCGGTCCAACAGACCACAACCCATTTTACCACCCCTACCTAAAATGTTACATTATTAATTATATCTTTTTTTTATGAAAATCATTTTTTAGATTAAAATAGTAAGATTTTGAAAATCAATATCTTTTTGCGGGGTTGGCTTTAGTGAACAACGGGCTTTGAAGAAATAAACTTTGTTGGGCGACAAACCTAAAATTTCAATCCAATCCACCATTTTTTAACGGATGCACAGATCGGCCCAACAAACCACAATCCATTTTACCACCCCTACCTAAAAGGTTACATTATTAATTATATCTTTTTATGAAAATCATTTTTTATATTAAAATAGTAAGATTTTGAAAATTAATATTCTTTTTTCTTTCACACTCTAGTTCTCAAGAAAAAAGGGCCATAGTAATCCAGAGCTCGTGCTACGGAGGCACGTGACTGACCTAGTAAGATTTTGAAAATCAATATTAGACGAACTAAAATCTACCATATAAGAACTTAAATAATTCTGGAAAAGACCACCATAGCCTTGGAAATATGTTGTCCACGATAGCCTTTAAATGAGAAATCTGGTCTTTTGCTACCCCTCCTACAACTAAACAAGGTTTGTTTACATTCTAACTATAATGTTAGGCATGAAAGTTATTAAACTACCTCTATTGGATAACTAGATCCCCAACAATTATTAAAGCTGCAATCAAACTACTCTTCCTCTGCCCTATATTTTTTTCTGGTCTTCATCTGCTATTTGGACTCAAATATCGAATTGTCCCATCTATTGAGAGGCATGGATAATACAAGCTAACACTCTCACTTTTTTTATTTGTTACTTTTGTCTCACTTCCTTTCTTTGTTACCATCATCGCTTCACATCTTGCAAACTTCCTTTCTTTCTTACTATCAACACCTCCAACCAACCCTATCCAAGACTGTGTAAATGGCGAGACTTTTTGACAACATAGGCGACATAAATGAACATAAAGATTTGTGGAAGCTCGTCGTAAGGATACATCACAAGTGGACAGTGCTGACGACAAACAAGGAGAATTTTGAGTTGGTTATAATAGATAAACACGTGAGTTTCATTGTCCAAACCCTAAAATCTAATTACTTGTATGTTCTAGTTTTATAGGTATTTAATGTTGTTCATTGTTGTTTTAGAAAGATGCATATTTTTGTGTTGGTATTTGCTCTGTTCGTTTTGTGTTTTATTCGTTTATTGCATTTTGTGGTTTGTTCATTTATTACTTTGAAAGAGATTTCCTTGTAGGGCCATGATATTCAAGTAGTCGTTCCACCATTCTTAAGGCAGACATTTGAGTCGGTTTTATTGGTTAACTCCACCTGTACAATGCCAAACTTCCAAGTTGTCCCTAACGACTTGATTTTCAAACCTACGAGCCATAAATTTATTTTGAAATTCACTAGTGGCACAACTGTCGCGGATATTGGAAAACATGAGATTCCTGAAAAGATGACAACATTAACCCCTTTTGCGGATATCATTTCTGGAAAATGGCATAAGTCTCTTCTAACAGGTAAAAATCATAAATAATGTTTTTCCATTGTTGTTATATTTACATGAGTGTGCGCTCCATTTCACATTACTCCTGGTGTTTTTTGTTGTAGACATCATCGACGTGGTAGAGGAGGTTGGATACTCCCAATCACAAATGGACGGTAGAAAGGCTCAGATCAACTGCATCTTAAGAGACTTGGAGTTTGTTTAACTAAACAATTATTATCCACATAACACTTCTAAAGGTTCTAAGTTATTTACACACACTAATTACATCTAAGCATAACTTTCAAGGACAACATGTTGTAATGTACACTGTGGGAATCCTACGCATCACACTTTCTCCAATTTAAACAGTGTTGTACCCCAAAATTTGCCCTCCCATATTCTTCAAGAATTGCAAAGTCAAAGCTTCAAAATCTCCCCAAGGGTTGCATAGTGCAAGGGCCTCATAAACAGTCAAAATTAGGGTTTTGGTTCTGACAAAGAAAATGAAGTTTCCAAGGGTCCAATCAAGTCCCACATGCCTATAAATATGGTCAAGCATCCTCATACCAAGTTTCAAGACTTTCAGCACAAAATTGCACAGTCAAAACCCTAATTGCACTACAGTCAACTGTAGGGGCAAAATGGTCATTTGGCAGTCAAAAGTTCAAATTTTTGGTCAACATCTCATTTTGAAGCCACAAACATCATTTGATCAATGCTTGATCATGATTCTCAAAGCTTGGCTCAAAAATCATCAAGATGCAAAAGTTTCCATATTTGGACAGTTGAAAAAGTCAACTGTAAATTGACCAAGGCATAACTTTCACATGGATTATCAGAAAAATTCCATCCAAAGCTAATTTTGAAGAGAAAGACATTTCCTACAACTCCTCTTCACACTTCAAGTCCAAGAAATGCTCTCACAAAAAGTTATCAATTTCAACATTATAGGTCATTTTCAAAAGTCAACAAAAAGGGACTTTAATTCAAAGGCCATAACTTGAGATTGGTAAATCAAAATGACATGGTACCAAAGACATTGGTTAGAGGACTCAAAGACGTTTCCAAAATGTCCAAGAACATGAGCAAAGCTTAAAAATTGAGCAAGTTATGCCTTGTGGAAGTTGGGAAATGTTTGGATATTTTGAAAAGTCAACATTGATTCAAATGACCTAAAATTGCTAATGGGCCTCTTTTTCTTCCACAATTCATTATCCAAGACATGTGCACGACCATTTGGCCCAAAGGGAAGTTTTTATCATTTTTATTTTATTTATTTGAATTTTTAAATGCTAGAAATTCATTTAATTAATTAAAATGTATAAAAAATACTAAACCTAGGTTTTTCAATCTTTTTATGCATATAATATCTCCAAGATTTCGTGCCTAACCAAATATAGAAAGAATCAATGCAATTGGAGGTGATTGGCATCAAAAACATGTGAAAAAGATTGCAAAATAATGGCTTGAAAATCAAATATATTTTTCATTAATTCATGGATTTTGGACCAATTTTCTTTGACCTAATCACTCATATACATATAAGGATGCAAACCCTCGTGCCTTTTGACTAAGAAGCTGCATAACCAAGCCATACAAGAACTCAAGAAACTCACATATTTTTGAAATTCGATTTTGGTTTTACAGGTGAAATCAAGGTGCAAGAGCTGTTCAAACACCTTCCTTGAGGATCATAGAACGTTTTCCAATCCTTCACTAAGTCCCATACTCAAGAGAACACGAAATCACCATTGAAGTTGGTGAGAAAAATTCCAAAATCGTTTTCCATCATTCATGCGTTTTTAACATATTTCATTGTTGTTTTTGTGTTTAGAATGATATTTGCAAGCTAACTGCATAATTTGATTGGAGTTTCATGCTAAAACGAAGGATCCACCATGAGAGCATATTAGGGTTTCGTGAAAATTGATTTAGGGGTTTCCAAACCTTGAACAATTGGCGCATGGGACCTAGGCTATCCAACTCAGCGCTCTTAGACGAAAACAAAACGACCCTCGCGCCTAATTTCTAATGCCAGGATTCCTAATCGCTATTTTCTGGAATGGTATATTTTGGAACGGTTCAAAAACCGTTGCTTATGGTTCTGTGTTTCAGGGAACGTAGAAGAAGAAGATGAGGTGGCCATCAAGGATTGGATTGTTTGAAATCTCGCGCGAAAAATGCACTAGCGTTTGTTTTTACTTTATTATGTTTATTAGTTATATTATATACAGATGGACAACGCAGCACGAATGGCAAGCACGCTCAGTGGTAACCCCTGGGACCTGGGTTCGAGCCCCAGGTCCCCCACCCCTTCAATATTATTTTCCTATTAATGATTCTATGCAGATTCGTTATGAAGGAACACCCAACACTCAATGCCTTGGTATTGCCACGCGCCCAGTAGTCACAATCTGAGGGTCACCATGTGAGATCTATCACGCACACTTGGTCAACCATAAACATATGATCAGGAAAGTCAAAGAGGCCAAAGAGTAATTAGGCCAGCAATGCAAATGCACCTCCAAATTAGGGGCAGAACCCCCTAGGTTTGCAAACTTTTTTTACATTCTTTGTTTTTCATTATTTTTACTTTCTTTCAATTATTGTTTTTTAATTAATTTAATATTTTCACAAATGATATAAAAAACACAAAAAATCAGAAAAAGACAAAAAATAAGTATTTTATTTAATTAATATATTTTTTGTAAATAAATATTATTCATTAATTTTAGTTATTAAATTAGGTTTAATTCTAATATTTTCAATAAAAATCTAAAATTGATAGAATTAGGGTTTATAATAATTTTTTTTATCCTTTTTTTTCTTTTCTTTCATAATAATTAAATATTTCCTATTATTTTTATAAATCAAGATTTGCATGTAAATAATTAGGTTAATATTAGGTTAAAATTTAATACTTTCTTAATAAACTCAAACAATTAGAATTAGGGTTAATCTTTTAATTTCAATTAATTTTTCTCATTAAAATCTTAAAATACAAAAATACCAAAAACAATTTCTTTTCTTTAATTCAATTAATTTAACAATTTAATTTAATTCCATTAAAAAGGGTCCAACGCCCTCGTTTCAATTTAAAATTTCAATTCGCGTATTTATTTCTTTTTCTTTTTAATATTTATGTATCTCTCCCAAGGCCATGTAATATATTTCTCGCACTTTACTTTTCTTTAATTCTTTATTTTTCTGTCAAATCGGGTTCTGGAAATTTTGGCGATGTGGACCCGCGCCTTTTGTAATAGCTTTAGAACTTTTATTTCTCGCAATATTTTAACTGTTAAATAATGGCATGCAAGAATGAATGGACAAAAATAAAAACAAACGCATAGATCACCCATTACATGACAAGACAAAATAAATGAAAACGACACACAAATCATACATCACCCCTAGGGTACGCCTCACTGTTGCCTTGCCTCGAAAGGTGATCGTCGAGTAGAGGATGTCTTAGTAAGTCCTCATGATCCGGGAACCTGGCATGAGGGTAGCTTCTAAGGTGTCTTCCCATTGCTCTGGTGATCACCATGTCCCGAACCTCGAATTGACCCGAACACCTCCAACGGTGGTGCTACCTACCTCTCAATGGTGGGATGGCACTACTTTAAAGGACATCTACACAGACGAATTCCTTAGGGTAGGTAGACGACTCTAGATACTTGCTCTAATTTCAAAACAAATTCAAAAATACTTTTCACACCAACACATTTTCAAAAAGCTTTCGAAAGCAATTTTTCAAACACTCTTGAGGACCGATACAAGAGTCGAACTGAGATTTTCAAAGAAACTTTTTAAAAACCCACATTGAAAAGCAAACAAACCATTTTTGAAAACACAAGTGAGCAAGTATCTAAGAGCCCATGGATAACCATGGATAGAAAGGGTGCTAACACCTTCCCTTTCTATAATCTACCTCCCGAACCGAGAGCAATCTCTATAAGGAATTTTTCTGTGTTTTTGTCCTTTCCATTTGGAGAAAATAAAAGACGGTGGCGACTCTTGCTTCCGCGACATTTCGCGAACAAGCGTTAAACAGTCAGTTCCAGATCCACCGATCACAAACAGAAACAAGTCAATCCATCTACATCTATTGTGATACTCTTGAAGTTTTCCAAACTTAAAGAAGCAGGTATACATGCTCAACAACTCTGTCTCTCATATTGTTTACAGTTGTACATTACTAATCCATGATTTTGCATTGTAGGATTATATCCTCTTGCTGTGACCAATACATGCAATGTATCCAAACTACACATCAATGAAGACATCCCAAAGATTACCGACTTTCTTCTGCGGTCCTTATTTTTTATACATTATCGCCTCGATAATGATCATTTTTATTGTCTTTGTCTTTTAACATTTAACTAATTTTTCATGTTGTTGCTTCTTATGCTTTTAGTTCACCTAAGGACCCTCCAACGGGGAAGTCAGTAAGTGGCAGTATGTCGTACCCCAAATTTGTCATACCTCGATGATTTTATTTTTCGAGATTAAAATAGAAGAAATATTTAATTAAAGATGGTACAACAGTATCTGATGGCCCATCTTTATCCAAGACTAGGGCGTGTATTTTAATTCACGAAAACGGGGCTTTCTAAAGCAAAAAGATTTGTGCATCCGTGAACCCATTCGCGTGGCATGTTGGCCAATGACCCATGCGATTCGAATGTAAAGTTATTTCAGGATAATAACTACTAAATAGTTGTTATTACTGAAATTAAAATTATTATTAAATAATAATTAATTTATTAAGGAAACTTAGTAAGAAGGGTGGGAGCTATTTACTTAGTTGACCCGTTTCTAGCTTTCGTTGATAGCAAAAGAGGGGTATTGGTATTAAAAGTCCGTCAAGATTCTTGGGCATTCTTATTTAAACATTTGTTTGATTGTGTTTAATATAAGGCCCAATAATTTTTGTTGTTTTTAAGAGAGGGGTGTGTTTATCAAGTTAACTAAACCCATTAAGTCTTAGTCTTATTTTAAAAAAGAAAAAAAAACTGTTTATTATTGTGAATAAATCAAGAATGAAACGTTTTCCTTTTTATAGTAATGTTTTAAAGTTGGTTCAATTATTTAAAAAATAATAATATATCATTGGGCTGATGGTCAATTGGGCTTGGTTTAAGAAAATTGTTTCCTTGCTGTAAATAAAAAATATGTTAGGCTGAAATAATAGTAATATATTGAAGGCCCAATTGGATTAAAAAAGTTGTTTTTGCTGTATGAAACAATTAATAGGCCCTGAACCAAAAAACAATAATTGTTCTAATCTGCAAAAATTCACGTTGTTCTTTTACTAACATATTCTGTTGAGATTAAAAACAAAACAATCTTAGATTAAAGCAAATCTACAAGATTAATGAGATTGCACAAAAACGCAGAACTAAATCAAATCTTCAACATATTACAATCAATTAACCAAAATCAAGCAATATCAGTATCATTACAAATCAGATTTACAGTAAAATTCCAAAATCGAATCTCACAAAATCTAGAAATCTATTACAAAATTTACAGTAAGAATATTACAATGAATCAAATTTCTATTACAGAAAAATCTAAGATTTACATAATTAATCTCTAATTCCTAAATCTAGCTAACAGTAATTCCAGCAAAACCTAATACTAAGCCCTATAAATACTAATTGAAGAAATGCAGAAAGGGGGCCGTAATACAGAAACATGGGTTTTTTTTTTTGGATTACAGAGACGGAAGACGGGGTACAAAGGCGAGAAAAAGAATAACATTAGAATACAGTAGCAGGACAACCCAAGACGGAGGCGGAGGAATTCGAGGACGAAGAACAAATACCTATTGCCGATCGCTGAAGAGAACCGAAGGTTGATGAAATTGGGGTTTCGATCTCCGAAACCCTAATCGTGGGAGCTCGTAGCCGCCGTTGAACCATCCACCGCCCTCTCCAATCATCGCCGAAACTGTACACAAAAAGTAGAAGAAGGGTAAGATTGCGCAGCTTTTAGTGTTGTTGTTTGATTAAGGGTACAGGTTGGGTGGAAAAGGTGAGGAAGAGAGAAGGGTTAAGGGTTTGTGGGCTTCACGGCGAGGGAGAGAAAGGGGTTTGAGGGTTGGTACGGTGAGAGAGAGGAATATGAACGATTTGTAATAATAAAATAAAAAATAATAAACTATATGATGCACATTCCAATACCACACGCGCTAGTGTACTATAATAGCACGTTCTTTCAGTTTTACCCCTTTGATCATCATCAGACGGCCAGAGGCCAAGTCTGCACCGTAGCAATCGTGCGCCCTCACCATACTAGATCTATCCGACCCTCCCTTAAGCACCCTGGGATTAGGCCCAATTGTTTTTTGCACCCCCTTTTGCCTAATTACTAAGCCATCAAAGAAAATGCACCCCTTGCCCGTGCCAGCACATTTAGGCCTAACCTAATCTAATTACAACACCCCCCTATTTTACTGGATAACTAGGAAACACACCCCCGCTGGTTTAACTCAATTAAATTATTCTTTTATTTCTTTTATATTATTATTATTATTATTTATTTTTCTATATAATTATCCTTTTTTTAATATTATTTTATTATTATTATTATCAATATTATTTTTCATAATATCTATTATTCATATTATTTATTGTGTTTTTAATTATTATATAAATACATTATTATTTATATACTAACAAATAAATTATTTTATATCAAAATTGCGTTTGTTATTTTATATATTATTTGCATTAAAATCTTTTCTAATCACGCATTAATCAAGATCTTTGCAATTGATACGATAAAAAACACTAACAAATATCAAACTTATTTTTCGCGAACAAATTAATCTAGACAACTATTTTTTGCAAAAGGGTTTCAAACAGGTTTTGACTTACTGCGCATTTAGTCAAAATCTCCGCAATCACCACTCCTAACCAAAGTGTGAGGTGATTCAAAATATGTTCGCAAACCCCAAAAAAACACCAACCCCATACGAACTACGAATTGGGGCTCTAATTCCTCATAAGAGGATACGTAGGCATACGATCAAAAACCGTAGCAAGTTCCCCTATAAAAATTTAAACCATTTCCCCTAATAAAATTTAAATCCTGTTTCCCCAACTCAAACCTAAAACCTAGTATCCTTGTGAACAAGGTAGATGAAAGGTACCTAACACCTTCCTTTCGTCTAATCAAGTCCGAAACTTAGAATCTCTGTCTGCGAATTAGGGTTTTCTATTAGATTCCCTTCCCTAGAATAAAAACTAATAGTGGCGACTCTGATTTAAAATCCAGTTGCTACAGCTGGCGACTCTGCTGGGGACTCTCCTTAACCATAGGTTTTAGGTTTTACTTTGGGGGTTTTCTATTTTATTTATTTATCGCATTTATCTACTTTATTGCGTTTATTTATTTATTGTCTATTTCTTTTCATCATCATATACTTACTGCGTGGCGAGAATTTTCATCTCATAATATTTTCAATAAACCCTTAGCAAGAAGGTTCGTCTATTAGCTTAGGGGGTACATCATCCCTGCGAGTTTATGTGACGACTTCGCCTATAGTCGGTGAACTTCCGAAAAAGGAATACTTATCTAGAGATATCCTCTTGACGAGTAGGACTTTGGAAGGTCACCCATGACTCTTTGTAATGGCCTTAACTTAAAATCTTATGACGAGAACTTTCACGACTTTGAGACGAAAGTTTCGGTCCGTAAAGAGGCTCCACCTAAGGGAGGTCCTTGTGCCTTTTCCCTCTAGTGTTATTCATGATACCTTTAAGGAAACCACCTTTTGAGAGGGCAGACTAACCGTAGGTCAAAATTAAGGAGCCTACCTTCTAAGGGTACTTATCACAAAAACCCCGTCACTGAACTATACATCTCTACCTTATAGGGGTACTTATCATAAAAATACCGTCACTCAACCCTACATCTATGCATTCATACACTTCATGTATTCGTCATACATTCATCATATATTCTTCACCCATTTCTTTGTCTTACTCACGGGGTACAAAGATAATAATAAACTCAAGATCTCGGTGACTGTCTTTAAAAACGGATACCGAAGGAAACAACTTGCCCGCGTCAACACGCCTAACATGTCTGAAATCAAAGCCACAAAAGGGAAATAATATGCTGAAGACTTTCTCAAGATTTGTCCAGCAATAGGGGATGGTTTCAAGATCAGATAACCGCAGGCACACCTAGAAGACTTATTTCCTTTTTGCTTGATTTCACACAAATAAAGTTTTGGTTTAAGATTGTAATATTTTTCAATATCTGAATTATGTTACCTTCAATAAAGGCATCTTATTTCCACATCTCATTTTCATATCTACTTTAAAGATAGTCACTAAGTAAAATGATAAGCAAAAGACAGATACATACCCATGTGAATGGGACAGTTAACCCCTTTCATGTTCATACACATTCATTCGCACGCATGCATTCATGAACACCTGCATATCATGTTAAAGCTCATTTTTCAAAAACATCTCTCCAGTTGAACCATTGGTAAAAGAAGATCTCCACCTTCTTGGCCTCCATATCAGACGAGGGCCTATCAACAAAAAATAATGGAGAAAATCGAGGAAACTCAGTGTTGTACCCCAAAATTTGCCCTCTCATATTCTTCAAGAAATTGCCAAGTCATGCTTCAAAAGTCCCCAAGGGTTGCACAGTCAAGGGCCTCCTAAGCAGGCAAAATTAGGGTTTTGGTTCTGATCAGGAAAATGAAGCTTCCAAGGGCCCAATCAAGTCTCACATGCCTACAAATATGGTCAAGCATCCTCATACCAAGTTTCAAGACTTTCAGCACAAAATTGCACAGTCAAAAACCCTAATTGCACTACAGTCAACTGTAGGGGCAAAATGGTCATTTGGCAGTCAAAAGTTCAATTTTTTGGTCAACATCTCATTTTGAAGCCACAAATATCATTTGATCAATGCTTGATCATGATTCTCAAAACTTGGCTCAAAAATCATCAAGATGCAAAAGTTTCCTTATTTGGACAACTGAAAAAGTCAACTGAAATTGACCAGGGCATAACTTTCACATGGTTCATCAGAAAAAATTCCATCCAAAGCTCATTTTGAAGAGAAAGACATTTCCTACAACTCATCTTCATACTTCAAGTCTAAGAATTGCTCTCACAAAAAGTTATCAATTTCAACATTATAGGTCATTTTCAAAAGTCAACAAAAAGGGACTTTAAGTCAAAGGCCATAACTTGAGATTGGTAAATCAAAATGACATGGAACCAAAGACATTGGTTAGAGGACTCAAAAAACTTTCCAAAATGTCCAAGAACATGAGCAAAGCTTAAAAATTGAGCAAGTTATGCATTGGAGAAGTTGGGAAATTTTTGTGAAATGGCCAAAATCATTTATCCTTGAAATCTCATTTTTGACAAAAGGGGCCCACTTTTTCCACTTGAATTAACTTGGCCATGCCTCCCACGTGTCCCACCTTTTATTTCATATTTTTTAATTAATTTTTTCATTTTTAATTGATTTTATTAGATTTAATTAAGTTTAAATCTTTTAAAATCAAGAAAAAAAATCAAAAATTTGATTAAATGAAATATTTGGCCTTAACTAGCCTTGAAACATCATTAAGCCTATGCCATTTTCGTGCTAAGGCTCAAATAAGGCAAGAATTCAAAATGAGGCAAAAAATGGAAAGTGTGATAATGGTGGTTTATGCCAAAATCCTAAACATCAATGCAAGGCATTATTGGCCATAATTTTCATTCATACACATTGCATAAGACATATACAAGTGATACACAACAAGATTGGACAGAGGCTGCGCCCAAAAGCTGAAAACAAAAACTCATATTTTGGCCATACTTTTGAATTCTGAAAACTCACTTAGAGATCGATTCAAGCCTCAAAACCTATCTCATTAGCTTCCTCAAGCATTATAGGACGTATCCCAATCAAGAACTCTCATCAAAACGCCCAGAATTGGTAACACGAACAGGCCCTGTACCGAAAAATATTCATACTCTTGCATCTCCATTCATGTGCTTTTTGCACTTTTTGATATGTGATTTATATTATTTATGCAATTCTGATGCTACCTATATGGTTTAATTTTGTTTTCATGTCTTATATAAGGATTTGCCATTAGAGATGCTTAGGGTTTTCAGGTTCTCAAATTAGGCGTTTCTTATCTCTGCAAAATTAGGACACGCGACTAGCACCATTGCATCAGGCACACTCAGACGAAGAAGAACCATATGTCGTGCCTAATTTATGAGGCCTTGTGGCCTGTTCGCTATTTTTTTGTATCATACCTGTAGCAACGCGTGAAAACCGTTGCCATTGTTTTACATGTTTCAGGAATAAAAGAAGTCAAGCGAAGGAGATGATTAGGTGGCAAGGAGCAATTGGCCTGTTTGAATTTTCGCGCGGAAAGCCAAGTATCCACGCGTTTTGTTTCATTATATTCTTTGTTTATATTATTTACAAATAAGCAAAGTGGCACAACTGGCAAAGCATGTGCGTGTTAACGTCCAAGACCTGGGTTCGAGCCCCAGGTCTTCAGTATTCTCAATATATTTTTTCAATTGATCTTCCCATACAGGATCCATGATGAGGCATACGATACACACTCAAAATCAAACCATTCACAAAGTCAGGGTGATCAAATCAAAGGTCCAGATCCAAGGCACATGGTAGTCCAGGTCAACGCTCCAGCACCTTGCCTGGAAAAGTCAAACGAACCATGCTAATGGGCCAGAATTACTTGGGCTGCACCCCTCTAGTTTGCTTTCTTTTTAACCTTTTTTTATATATTCTTCTCTTTTCTTTGTTTTGATTTATTTTTTTTAAATGCTTTAATTTAATATTTTCAAAATATAAAAAAACACAAAAAAATCAGAAAAGATAAAAATAATAAATATTTTATTTTTAGTATTAATTTTGTAAATAAATCCCTTAATTAATTTAGTTTTAATTTTAGGTTGTTAATTTAATTCCTTTTTTCACAATAAACCAAAAATAATAAAAATAGATCTTTAACACTTTTTTACCCTTTTTTTAATTAATTAAATATTTTATCATCAACCATTAATTTTGTAAATAAATTTTATAATTAATTTAGTTTTAATTCTAGGTTTTAACTTTAATGCATTTTCTTTAATAAATTAAAAACAATTAGAATTAGAATTAATTATTTGACTTTTAATTAATTTAATTTTCTTTAATGTCATAAATACAAAAACATAAAATAAGTCATTTCTATTATTTAATTTAATTATTTTAATAGTTTTATTTTAATTCCTTTAAAGGGTTCAACGCCCTCGCATTCGATTACGTTTTTTGTTCGCGCGTTTTATTTATTTCTTTTGTGAATATAATGTACTTGTTCCAAAGCCCTGTAATAGCTATTAGACATTTATTTTCTGCACTTTATTTTAAATCGGGTCTGGACTAATTTGGCGTTGTAGACCCGCGCCTTTGTAATAGCGTAGGACTTTTACCTTTTCCGCATTTTAAAATTCCCGCACTTTTAACTGTTAAACAATAACATGAAAGAATGAATGCCCAAAAATAAAATCAAAGCGTAGATCACTAATGCCTGATAAGACAAACAATAAACTGAAAATGACGCACAATTCACACACCACCCCTAGGGTACGCTTCACTGTTGCCTTGCCCCTCGAAAGGTGGTCATCAAGTATAGGACGTCTTAGTGAGTCCTTGTGTTCCATAAATCTAGTTGCCTCGAATAAGTTGCCTCGGAACGGTCGCCTCAGAATAAAAGATCAATGGAATAAGGGTAGCTTCTAAGGTATCCTACTGTTGCTCTGGTGATCACATTGTTGCCTTGCCCCTCGAAACGTGGTCGTCGACTATAGGACGTCTTAGTGAGTCCTTATGTCCCATTGATATGGTTGCCTTAAAATAAGTTGCCTCAAAACAAGTTGCCTCGGAATAGTTGCCTCGGAATAAAAGATCAATGGCATAAGGGTAGCTTCTAAGGTGTCTTACTTTTGCTCGGTGACCACAATGTCCCTAAACCCCGAATTGACCCGAACACCTCCAACGGTGGTGCTACCTACCTCTCAATGGTGGGATGGCACTACTTTAAAGGACATTTACACAGACGAATTCCTTAGGGTAGGTAGATTCTCATAGATACTTGCTCTTTTCAAAAACAAACAAAATACTTTTCACACCTACACTTTCTAAAAGTTTTCAAACAAATTTTTCATACACTCTTGAGGACAGATACAAGAGTTACTTAGAGATTTTTCAAACGAAACTTTTTTCAAAACCCACTCACATTGAAAAGCAAACAAACAATTTTGAAAACACAAATGAGCAAGTACCTAAGAGCCCATGGATAACCATGGATAGAAAGGGTGCTAACACCTTCCCTTTCTATAATCTACCTCCCGAACCGAGAGCAATCTCTTTAAGGAATTTTTCTGTGCTTTTGTCCTTTCCATTTGGAGAAAATAAAAGACGGTGGCGACTCTTGCTTCCGCGACATTTCGCGAACCAGCTTTAAACAGTCAGTTCCAGATCCACCGATCACAGAACTGGCGACTCTGCTGGGGAACATTACTCTTAAAGTGAGGTGTACCTTAGGATAGTTCATAACTGTGTTTTCAATTGCTTTGACTTGTTTGCTTTAAATTGTGGGACTGTCTTGGGAGCTCTATAGATCCTAACCCGGATCTGGGGATACCTTCTTAGAAAGTAGCAACAAGGCTGTGAGGGAACTGTGCGGGGTATACCGACATGGTTGAAGCAGTCTGCTACGTTGATGTGGCACTTTGGTGTGTACCGGTAACCCTTGAGTCAATCAAGGAGAGTACGGGGCCTCCGCGTGGTGTCATGAAGCATCAACAGACCTTAGGAACCTTAATTGAACCATCTTGGCCTCTTTAGGGTAGTGAGATAACTACTTTGGTGTACTCCGAAGTCGGTTGATACTCGATACTACACTCAATTGAGGGTTGTTTTCTTGGGATATTTTGATCGCCAGTCAGTGGCTAAATCGAAACGATGAACAATGAAAGCAATCCAATGATATTGAGATCCTTAGAACCCGGTTACTTTGATAGGACAGGTATGAACCAACAAACTGAAAGAGGGTAATACCTAGACCTCATGCTGGCCTAAACTATAAGGGTTTCTCTTGTGTGACTTGTGTGCCTTTGTACTTGCCTACTTGCATGCTTGTTAGCTGACACATGAACTACTTGCAGGTTTTGTTTATAGTCCTTAATTAGGACTCATAACAGGGTTTACCGAGTTTCTTGCAGGTTTTGTTTTAGTCCTTAATTGGGACTCATGACAGTTTTTACTTGAGCTTCTTGCAGGTTTTGTTTATGGTCCTTAATCGGGACTCATAACAAGAGTGTACTAAGTTTCTTGCAGGTTTTGGTTTGCAGTCCTTAATTGGGACTCATAACAGGGTTACCTACATTACCCCCATGCATAGCATAACATCATACCATTACATACATCCTAATCCATTTCAAGGATCTCAAGGGCTTGTGATGCAGGACAGGATAAAACAAACATCCAGTAAGGGGCAAAGAGGATTTATTTTCCTCTAGCCAGAGTTGTCAGGGGCTATGACCCACTTGATATGGTGAGCCTTTGACCCTTGGAAGAAAGATTCTCAACAAATATGAAGTTCTTTCAATCAAGCTACCGGATCCAAATGCTAATAAATTTTCTTGTTTACCCCGCGAGATCCTTGAAAACATTGCATGCATGTCATATACGTCATTACATAACAGGTACCCTTGTTGCAGGCCACTTACCCTCTTCGCTGTTTATTTCAGCAATGGCTTTCCAATCAAACACCCAGGAGTTCCCTACTCAAGAGACTCAGTTCAGGGAGATCTTCCTAAGCCTATCCAAGGGGCAGGAAGAGTTGAGAACGCTCCTCATGGGGAATTTGGTCAAGAACAGTCCAGAAGACAGTAAAGATGAACGGCTGAAACATATGCAAGCTGAGATAGACGTAATGAAGACTCAGATGCTGGGGCAAATAGCCCTTATCCAAGGCTTAGCTCGGGAACAAGAAGAGTTGAGAACTGTGATCAACCAGCTTCAGCAAGACAGTATGAAGCAAGTAGCCAAGGCTGGAGACCAAACCGGTAATCAGCCTCCAAGAAGTCAAAGGCTTGGTTCAATGAATAGACCTCTCCAAGCTGCTATTACTTCACAGCTCCAACCACAACCTCGCCCAGAGCAACGGGTTGATCAGAGCAAGCCCAGAAGGCAATTCACCCAGCTCAACACGTCGCTGTCCCAAGCTTTGCAACACCTGTTGAAGTTGAATCTGGTGACGTTGATAGGACCTCACCCTAATCCTAAGACTTCTTCACCCAACTATAATCCTGGGGCCAGGTGCGCATACCATTCTAACAGCCCGGGGCATGATACTGATGACTGTTGGAAGTTGAGGTACAAAATCCAAAGCCTGATTGATGAAGGAGCTGTGGAATTCACCCCAGATGGTCAGGTCGAGTTCTTCTACTATCCCTGCGAGGTTCACCATTTGAAATGACAAGCCCTGAGACTAGAAGACTTTTGTTCATTCGAATGCTCAAGTTGTAATTTTCTTTTGATTGTTCAAACATTTGTTCATTGTTAAATGTTGTTATTTCATTAATGCATCGCATATGTCTGTTTTGAAGCAATATATTCGTATTCACTATACGCAAATTATTTTCATATTTTTTTTCTGATGATCAACTCTTAAATAATAATTCTAAGCCTCTAGAGGGAGGATGACGAAAACGATACCGCTATCTTTACAGTATGCTTTTGAACGGACCCCGCTGATGAGGTACAGACATTGTTTCAATCCCTAAACACTGGAGTTATAAGGATGATAATCCCTCGTTAACCCATCTGAGCCAAAGAAGTAGGAGTTTTATTTTCAAAAATTTACAACCCTTAATCACAACCTGGGGCAGGGTAGTTCTCTCAGTTGATCCAAGTGCATAACGAATGGCACCAAAGAGATCCTTACGAAACGAAAAAAGACAGTGATGGTTCAGAACAATCATGAGGACGGGCAGTCATTATCAAAAAAATATATATAAATGAAAAGCCCAATAAGTCAAAACCTATAAAAGGAGACTTACAAAACTGGGGCATCCCGCTGACTGTGATTCCAAAAAAGGAAACAGTTCAGGCAAAAAAGAAAGGGATAACAAAAATCAAAAAAGAAAGAGGTCCTACAAACCCTCAGCAAAAAAGGAGATGACTGCCTATTCAAATAAACGTTCAACATCCGAATCATCACCGGAAAATCAGAGCAAAGACTCAAACAAGGTCTAACGTATGATCAACTGAGTTTAGGTTTGGAGAATATCACGAAGAGCGGGTGGGTACAAATAATTTGAGCCTTTATCCTTTGTTTCTTAAAACTGTGAACCAGGCCACGTTATAACCCTTAAAAGTCCTAGCTGAAGCATGGGTTAGTTCGAAAGCATACTGTTACGAAAGGTATCCTGACTCCTTAAGGCCTACGGTAAATACGAAGTTGACATCACGTTTTACAAACATTCACTTGTTTTATGAAAAAAGAATGCATTTTCAAAATCTTCAAGACAGATAAGCTTTGCATTTTTGACATAACTTTGTTTGCATATGACTTTTTTGAACAGCAGGGAAATTCGCGCGAAGAATGCCTAATGAACAAAGGCACTTCCAATCAAGGGGCATGACATGACCATGGTCTACTATCTGGGGCAGTCCAATCAAGATTCGGAGAATCTCTCAAAAGGCCAAATAGCTTGGGGCAAATCGCCGCCTGAGTCACTTGGGGCATTCCAACAGCGAATCTTGCCTGATCAAACACCTTCTGGTGGCATAACAAAATACTTCTAACAGGGGCAACTCCTTGTATTCTGAGGGCATGGACATAGTTGAAAAATACTACGCACAATCAAAGACCCGCTAGGTTGACATACCTAGGCAAAAATAAGGGCTTCCCGGCGAACCAAAAGGGTTCGGGCAAAAATAAGGGATGAAATGAAGAATCTGTACACCCGGCAAGTCGAAAACCTGAAAAGGCGGCTTGGGCAAAAATGGGTATCCCGGTGGACTGAAAACCCGAAAGGGCGGTCCAGGCAAAAATTAGGGATCAAAAGCGTACGACTATGTCCCGGCATCTCGTCACCTGCCTACCAGAAGAAGGTTTGTCCATCAACAACCATCGGCACCTCACAGGTCTTCCTCTCATACCTCAGAAATAGGGGCAATAAAGAGTTGTCCAAGCGATCTATTTGTTCTGTCCTCCAAGGTATCAAGGTAGGTTCAGCTGAAGAACACAACCAGGTATCTTAATTCCCCAGAGAATGAGCCAACAAGTCAGTGCACTATTCTCCAAGCAAAGTTATCAGACCTTAAGGAAAGTTGAGTATCCCCCAGCAGATATCAACACCCCCCAGCAGCATATATTCTTAACAAGCATCCCCGGCAGTCTTGGTCTAAAGATTGTTCCCCGGCGGTATATCAAACATTCAGTGGAATCACTTCCCTCGCAGTTCAAAACTTCCCCAGGAGAATCCAATCCAGTTTCCCCCGAAAAGTTGGAAGTCATCTCCCCAAGCAGTAAGCTTATCCCCAGTAGATTCTGGAAGCTTATCCCCTCGCAGAGCACGAACGCGTCGTCCGGCTTTATTTAAAGAGTTATTTCCTTAACAGGATATAACTGGGTTATCCTCAGCCAAAAGCCACGGAAAGAGCGTCCTCGACAGAGTCTTCTTATCCCCAGCGAAGTCCATTAACACTTCCAATATAACGATGGTATCCACAGCAAGTTATCATCAACACTCAACAAGGCATCCCTCTTCCCACAGAGTATTGCTTCCCAGCATGGTCGCTAGAGTATCTTTTCTCCCCGCAGAATCTTCCATTTGCCAAGTTTATTCCGCAACAGAGTCATCTTCTCCTACCGGTATTCTTGCGGTTATCATCCCCAGCGGAAGCAAAATCTATTCTTCAACATCAGCCCAGGATATGACTTCCCGGCACCCGTCAAGGATTTAATTTCCTAGACGAAAACATACATTCATAAAACATCACATACATCATTATAGCATGCATAGACGCATTATATCATACAAATTTCATTTATGTTGAGAACATCATCGCTTGATCCATATCATGCATTGCATATGACTGACCTCTATCTTTCAGGAACGATTCAGTTAAATTCTCAATCATATTTCAAGGCCTTCTCTAGTCCAGCTAAATCGACCCCAAACAGATTTTTCTGAGGAAGACTCAGTAGAAGTTATCAAAGGTTTTTCTCAAACGTCCGCTTTTGAGATTATAATTTCCTATGGTTCTCTCCCGACGTTGTGGAGGTGATAATTCCATTTTAGGTTTTTCTCAAACGCCTGCTTTTGAGATTATAATTTCCTATGGTTCTCTCCCGACGTTGTGGAGATGATAATTCCATTCCAGGTTTTTCTCAGACGCCCGCTTTTGAGATTATAATTTCCTTTGGTTCTCTCCCGACGTTGTGGAGATGATAATTCCATTCCAGGTTTTTCTCAAACGTCCGCTTTTGAGATTATAATTTCCTATGGTTCCCTCTCCGACGGTGAGTGAGGTGGTAATTCCTTTCCTTATGGTTCCCTCTCCGACGGTGAGTGAGGTGGTAATTCCTTTCCTTATGGTTCCCTCTCCGACGGTGAGTGAGGTGATAATTCCTTTTTCTATGGTTCCCTCTCCGACGGTGAGTGAGGTGGTAATTCCTTTCCTTATGGTTCCCTCTCCGACGGTGAGTGAGGTGATAATTCCTTTTTCTATGGTTCCCTCTCCGACGGTGAGTGAGGCGATAATTCCTTTCCTTATGGTTCCCTCTCCGACGGTGAGTGAGGTGGTAATTCCTTTCCTTATGGTTCCCTCTCCGACGGTGAGTGAGGTGGTAATTCCTTTCCTTATGGTTCCCTCTCCGACGGTGAGTGAGGTGGTAATTCCTTTTTCTATGGTTCCCTCTCCGACGGTGAGTGAGGTGGTAATTCCTTTCCTTATGGTTCCCTCTTCGATGGTGAGTGAGGTGGTAATTCCTTTCCTTATGGTTCCCTCTCCGACGGTGAGTGAGGTGATAATTCCTTTTTCTATGGTTCCCTCTCCGACGGTGAGTGAGGTGGTAATTCCTTTCCTTATGGTTCCCTCTCCGACGGTGAGTGAGGTGATAATTCCTTTTTCTATGGTTCCCTCTCCGACGGTGAGTGAGGCGATAATTCCTTTCCTTATGGTTCCCTCTCCGACGGTGAGTGAGGTTGTAATTCCTTTCCTTATGGTTCCCTCTCCGACGGTGAGTGAGGTGGTAATTCCTTTCCTTATGGTTCCCTCTCCGACTGTGAGTGAGGTGATAATTCCTTTTCCTTATGGTTCCCTCTCCGACGGTGAGTGAGGTGGTAATTCCTTTCCTTATGGTTCCCTCTCCGACGGTGAGTGAGGTGGTAATTCCTTTTTCTATGGTTCCCTCTCCGACGGTGAGTGAGGTGGTAATTCCTTTCCTTATGGTTCCCTCTCCGACGGTGAGTGAGGTGGTAATTCCTTTCCTTATGGTTCCCTCTCCGACGGTGAGTGAGGTGATAATTCCTTTTTCTATGGTTCCCTCTCCGACGGTGAGTGAGGTGGTAATTCCTTTTCTTATGGTTCCCTCTCCGACGGTGAGTGAGGTGATAATTCCTTTTTCTATGGTTCCCTCTCCGACGGTGAGTGAGGCGATAATTCCTTTCCTTATGGTTCCCTCTCCGACGGTGAGTGAGGTGGTAATTCCTTTCCTTATGGTTCCCTCTCCGACGGTGAGTGAGGTGGTAATTCCTTTCCTTATGGTTCCCTCTCTGACGGTGAGTGAGGTGATAATTCCTTTTCCTTATGGTTCCCTCTCCGACCGTGAGTGAGGTGGTAATTCCTTTCCTTATGGTTCCCTCTCCGACGGTGAGTGAGGTGATAATTCCTTTTTCTATGGTTCCCTCTCCGACGGTGAGTGAGGTGGTAATTCCTTTCCTTATGGTTCCCTCTCCGACGGTGAGTGAGGTGGTAATTCCTTTCCTTATGGTTCCCTCTCCGACGGTGAGTGAGGTGATAATTCCTTTTTCTATGGTTCCCTCTCCGACGGTGAGTGAGGTGGTAATTCCTTTCCTTATGGTTCCCTCTCCGACGGTGAGTGAGGTGATAATTCCTTTTTCTATGGTTCCCTCTCCGACGGTGAGTGAGGCGATAATTCCTTTCCTTATGGTTCCCTCTCCGACGGTGAGTGAGGTGGTAATTCCTTTCCTTATGGTTCCCTCTCCGACGGTGAGTGAGGTGGTAATTCCTTTCCTTATGGTTCCCTCTCCGACGGTGAGTGAGGTGATAATTCCTTTTCCTTATGGTTCCCTCTCCGACGGTGAGTGAGGTGGTAATTCCTTTCCTTATGGTTCCCTCTCCGACGGTGAGTGAGGTGATAATTCCTTTTTCTATGGTTCCCTCTCCGACGGTGAGTGAGGTGGTAATTCCTTTCCTTATGGTTCCCTCTCCGACGGTGAGTGAGGTGATAATTCCTTTTCAGATGGTTCCCTCTCCGACGGTGAGTGAGGTGATAATTCCTTTTCAGATTATAATTTCCTTTGGTTCTCTTCCTGATACTGTGAAGATGGTAATCCCCACCAAGATTTTCTCAACGAGCGTTGTTGAAGTCAAAATCGCCCAAGGTTCTCTTATCATTCATGCTAAGATAGTAATCATCCCTGGTTCATTCATCACCGTTTGAAGCTCCAGACTCAGCTCTTGTAACCAGTCAGGACATATCTATACCAAGCATCTGAAAACCAGCTCCTGCAACGCGTCAGGTACTCATTTTTTCTTTTGCAGGTATGCAAGTTCTCGCTAAGGAATCTCTTACGCGATCAACATCCAGATGGCATCTATAAGCCCATCATCCTATTCATCAATCCCCAAATGGCATCTATAAGCCCATTCCCATCATCACTGCTACTATGTGAGCGTAAATTTCTGGGCACTCTAGTGTTCAATCACCTTCTACCCTCGGATTACGAAAGGCACGTTAGCCAATCTACATCCTCGGGTCTAAGGAGATTGAACAGGGGCAACTGTTGTACCCCAAAATTTGCCCTCTCATATTCTTCAAGAAATTGCCAAGTCATGCTTCAAAAGTCCCCAAGGGTTGCATAGTCAAGGGCCTCCTAAGCAGGCAAAATTAGGGTTTTGGTTCTGATCAGGAAAATGAAGCTTCCAAGGGCCCAATCAAGTCTCACATGCCTACAAATATGGTCAAGCATCCTCATACCAAGTTTCAAGACTTTCAGCACAAAATTGCACAGTCAAAAACCCTAATTGCACTACAGTCAACTGTAGGGGCAAAATGGTCATTTGGCAGTCAAAAGTTCAAATTTTTGGTCAACATCTCATTTTTAAGCCACAAATATCATTTGATCAATGCTTGATCATGATTCTCAAAACTTGGCTCAAAAATCATCAAGATGCAAAAGTTTCCTTATTTGGACAGCTGAAAAAGTCAACTGAAATTGACCAGGGCATAACTTTCACATGGTTCATTAGAAAAAATTCCATCCAAAGCTCATTTTGAAGAGAAAGACATTTCCTAAAACTCATCTTCATACTTCAAGTCCAAGAAATGCTCTCACAAAAAGTTATCAATTTCAACATTATAGGTCATTTTCAAAAGTCAACAAAAAGGGACTTTAAGTCAAAGGCCATAACTTGAGATTGGTAAATCAAAATGACATGGGACCAAAGACATTGGTTAGAGGACTCAAAAAACTTTCCAAAATGTCCAAGAACATGAGCAAAGCTTAAAAATTGAGCAAGTTATGCATTGGAGAAGTTGGGAAATTTTTGTGAAATGGCCAAAATCATTTATCCTTGAAATCTCATTTTTGACAAAAGGGGCCCACTTTTTCCACTTGAATTAACTTGGCAATGCCTCCCACGTGTCCCACCTTTTATTTCATATTTTTTAATTAATTTTTTCATTTTTAATTGATTTTATTAGATTTAATTAAGTTTAAATCTTTTAAAATCAAGAAAAAAAATCAAAAAGTTTGATTAAATGAAATATTTGGCCTTAACTAGCCTTGAAACATCATTAAACCTATGCCATTTTCGTGCTAAGGCTCAAATAAGGCAAGAATTCAAAATGAGGCAAAAAATGGAAAGTGTGATAATGGTGGTTTATGCCAAAATCCTAAACATCAATGCAAGGCATTATTGGCCATAATTTTCATTCATACACATTGCATAAGACATATACAAGTGATACACAACAAGATTGGACAGAGGCTGCGCCCAAAAGCTGAAAACAAAAACTCATATTTTGGCCATACTTTTGAATTCTGAAAACTCACTTAGAGATCGATTCAAGCCTCAAAACCTATCTCATTAGCTTCCTCAAGCATTATAGGACGTATCCCAATCAAGAACTCTCATCAAAACGCCCAGAATTGGTAACACGAACAGGCCCTGTACCGAAAAATATTCATACTCTTGCATCTCCATTCATGCGCTTTTTGCACTTTTTGATATGTGATTTACATTATTTATGCAATTCTGATGCTACCTATATGGTTTAATTTTGTTTTCATGTCTTATATAAGGATTTGCCATTAGAGATGCTTAGGGTTTTTAGGTTCTCAAATTAGGCGTTTCTTATCTCTGCAAAATTAGGACACGCGACTAGCACCATTGCATCAGGCACACTCAGACGAAGAAGAACCATATGTCGCGCCTAATTTATGAGGCCTTGTGGCCTGTTCGCTATTTTTTTGTATCATACCTGTAGCAACGCGTGAAAACTGTTGCCATTGTTTTACATGTTTCAGGAATAAAAGAAGCCAAGCGAAGGAGATGATTAGGTGGCAAGGAGCAATTGGCCTGTTTGAATTTTCGCGCGGAAAGCCAAGTATCCACGCGTTTTGTTTCATTATATTCTTTGTTTATATTATTTACAAATAAGCAAAGTGGCACAACTGGCAAAGCATGTGCGTGTTAACGTCCAAGACCTGGGTTCGAGCCCCAGGTCTTCAGTATTCTCAATATATTTTTTCAATTGATCTTCCCATACAGGATCCATGATGAGGCATACGATACACACTCAAAATCAAACCATTCACAAAGTCAGGGTGATCAAATCAAAGGTCCAGATCCAAGGCACATGGTAGTCCAAGTCAACGCTCCAGCACCTTGCCTGGAAAAGTCAAACGAACCATGCTAATGGGCCAGAATTACTTGGGCTGCACCCCTCTAGTTTGCTTTCTTTTTAACCTTTTTTTATATATTCTTCTCTTTTCTTTGTTTTGATTTATTTTTTTTTAAATGCTTTAATTTAATATTTTCAAAATATAAAAAAACACAAAAAAATCAGAAAAGATAAAAATAATAAATATTTTATTTTTAGTATTAATTTTGTAAATAAATCCCTTAATTAATTTAGTTTTAATTTTAGGTTGTTAATTTAATTCCTTTTTTCACAATAAACCAAAAATAATAAAAATAGATCTTTAACACTTTTTTACCCTTTTTTTAATTAATTAAATATTTTATCATCAACCATTAATTTTGTAAATAAATTTTATAATTAATTTAGTTTTAATTCTAGGTTTTAACTTTAATGCATTTTCTTTAATAAATTAAAAACAATTAGAATTAGAATTAATTATTTGACTTTTAATTAATTTAATTTTCTTTAATGTCATAAATACAAAAACATAAAATAAGTCATTTCTATTATTTAATTTAATTATTTTAATAGTTTTATTTTAATTCCTTTAAAGGGTTCAACGCCCTCGCATTCGATTACGTTTTTTGTTCGCGCGTTTTATTTATTTCTTTTGTGAATATAATGTACTTGTTCCAAAGCCCTGTAATAGCTATTAGACATTTATTTTCTGCACTTTATTTTAAATCGGGTATGGACTAATTTGGCGTTGTAGACCCGCGCCTTTGTAATAGCGTAGGACTTTTACCTTTTCCGCATTTTAAAATTCCCGCACTTTTAACTGTTAAACAATACCATGAAAGAATGAATGCCCAAAAATAAAATCAAAGCGTAGATCACTAATGCCTGATAAGACAAACAAAAACTGAAAATGACGCACAATTCACACACCACCCCTAGGGTACGCTTCACTGTTGCCTTGCCCCTCGAAAGGTGGTCATCAAGTATAGGACGTCTTAGTGAGTCCTTGTGTTCCATTGATCTAGTTGCCTCAAATAAGTTGCCTCGGAACGGTCGCCTCGGAATAAAAGATCAATGGCATAAGGGTAGCTTCTAAGGTATCCTACTGTTGCTCTGGTGATCACATTGTTGCCTTGCCCCTCGAAACGTGGTCGTCGACTATAGGACGTCTTAGTGAGTCCTTATGTCCCATTGATATGGTTGCCTTAAAATAAGTTGCCTCAAAACAAGTTGCCTCGGAATAGTTGCCTCGGAATAAAAGATCAATGGCATAAGGGTAGCTTCTAAGGTGTCTTACCTTTGCTCGGTGACCACAATGTCCCTAAACCCCGAATTGACCCGAACACCTCCAACGGTGGTGCTACCTACCTCTCAATGGTGGGATGGCACTACTTTAAAGGACATTTACACAGACGAATTCCTTAGGGTAGGTAGATTCTCATAGATACTTGCTCTTTTCAAAAACAAACAAAATACTTTTCAAACCTACACTTTCTAAAAGTTTTCAAACAAATTTTTCATACACTCTTGAGGACAGATACAAGAGTTACTTAGAGATTTTTCAAACGAAACTTTTTTCAAAACCCACTCACATTGAAAAGCAAACAAACAATTTTGAAAACACAAATGAGCAAGTACCTAAGAGCCCATGGATAACCATGGATAGAAAGGGTGCTAACACCTTCCCTTTCTATAATCTACCTCCCGAACCGAGAGCAATCTCTTTAAGGAATTTTTCTGTGCTTTTGTCCTTTCCATTTGGAGAAAATAAAAGACGGTGGCGACTCTTGCTTCCGCGACATTTCGCGAACCAGCTTTAAACAGTCAGTTCCAGATCCACCGATCACACTCAGGCTGCATTAAAAGAGGACCTCGACCAAGTAAAGGGTGATGTAAGTTCGATGAAAGGAGATCCGAGTCAAGTTCTCCTAGCTTTGAAGAACATCATCGACTGACAAGATCAGATTCCTAGGGTAGATTTCGAAGAAGTAGCTCAAACTACTGGTGCATCAAGCAGTCACCAACCAAGGAAAGAGCCAGAAGCAGGACTCCCAAAGCCCGTCATGGTCCAACAAGAAGATGAAACTGAAGGGTTTGTCCCACCGCCGCCAAAACCAGGGGCATCTCATACCCTACAGATTCCGACCAATAATGCAGAAAACTACTTGGACCTACAATACGGAGACCATGACCCAAAGGATGCCAACTAAACACCCTCAAAGACGACTGGTACTCATGTTGTTGATAATCCACTAGTGATGAATCAGTATAAAGCTCTGGAAGAAAGATTAAAGGCTGTGGAGGGTTTTGACGCTTTCGAAGTGGACGCTCTCAAAATGGGCCTAGTTCCTGATGTGGTGATCCCACCAAAGTTCAAAGTACCTGACTTTGAAAAATACAAGGGGCTCACTTGTCCAAGAAATCATCTTCATGTGTATTGCAGGAAGATGCATGCCCATGCCCATAATCAGAAGCTGATGATTCACTATTTTCAAGATAGCCTGAGTGGGGATTCTTTAGACTGGTATATGCAATTGGAGAGAACGCATATTCGAACATGGGCAGATCTTGCTAATGCTTTTCTAAAGAATTACAAATATAACCTAGACATGGTGCCTACCCGCATGCAACTCCAGAACCTATCCCAGAAGAAAGAAAAGTCCTTCAAGGAGTATGCTCAGAGATGGAGGGAGTTGGCATCCCGTGTGCAACCAGCAGTGTTAGTGAAAGAATTAGTAGATACATTCATGGGGACTTTACAAGGGCTATATTATGAGAAGATGGTCAGAAGTATCTCTTCGGGTTTCTCATACCTAGTAACTATCAGAGAAAGAATCGAGACTGGAATTAAAAGTGGGAAGATATCAGGGGGACCATCAAATTCTCCCTACAATTCAAAATGGCCTGCTTCAAACTTCACCAAAGGAAAAAAGGGAGAAATTAATGTTGTAGCGTCACAACCCAGGGTACAACAACCATTAATGATCCCACTAGGGAAGTAGCAAGGCAGAAGGCCACTCAGGAAATTCGATCCACTCCCTATGCCACCTAGCCAACTATTACAACAACTAGTTAAGGCAACCTTAGTGGAACTTAAGCCTCTAGCTCCTCCAGTCGGGACACTCCCACGAAGATACGATGCCAACTCCAGATGTGAGTATCATGCTAATTCTCCTGGACATACCATAGAACAGTGTTGGCCATTCAAACACAAGGTGCGGGATTTGTTGTATTCTCAAGACATCACTTTCTAGAAGCCCAACATCAAATCAGAACCTACGCCTTCAGACGATGGGCTGACAATAAATGCAATTAAAGTAGTCACTGACTCTAGGGCAAGCAGACAAGCAAAAACCCTGATAAACTCGTTGAAAAAATGTTTGTTGGGATGTAGACTCCCTCTAGAACACAATGAAGCTTTCTAAAGAGCTCTACAAAGGCTAGGGGACCAGGGGATAGTCCAGTTCGGACAATACCCTAAAGAAAGATATAAAGTTGCCCTGAAAGGCGAAGCACATTTTCCTCCTATCCAAGAGACCTTTGTCAATAATGGAGTAGTGCATGGCGGACATGGGGAAAGATATCCAACAAAGCCAACACCAAAGGGGCAACTGAATTCACCCGAGAATGCGCCCCAGAGGAAGAACTCAAAATATGGACTGTCATGGAGATTCCCGAGATCTTTTTCTTTCCTAAGTAATTTTTCTTGTTTTTTGAAAGAACCTATGTCAAGCCTGAGGCATAGGGGTTTCTTGTAAGGGTTCCCCTGTTTTGTTTCAGACAATATTTACGATTAATAAAGTTATATTTTGTTTTCAATCAAGATCCCTGTCTTTCTCTTGCATTTATATCTTATATTTAAAAAATGGTAATACTTTCTCTGCACATGCATTTTCAAATATTCATATACTAAATCTGCACCAAAACATGATAAAGGTGCAAATTCATGCCCAAAACCACCGATAATGCTACTACAGCGATCCGATATAATTTTGATGCTCCTATCAACCAAGCTAAAGAGGAAGATGATAAACATCTTGAACTCTCTGAGAAAATGGCACGGGAAATAGAGCAAAAGGCTGATAACGTACAACCATATCAAGAGGCTATTAAGACTATTAATCTGAGCACATGGGAAGATTCGAAAGAAACTAGGCTAATGGACAGTGTTAGAGCGGAGCTACAAAAAGATGATCAAATTATTGCAAATATTTGCTTGTTCCTACAAAAACAGGCCAAGGTCAAATACGGACAGTGCTATAAAAACAATCAACTACGAAATACCAAGACCTGACGAAGAACTCGAGCCAGGGCACGTTGGACATTCATGTTCGATGAGGCTTTAAATATACTGGGGGCACGATATAGGTGCAATTTTGATCTCTCCAAAAATACCCTGTTGGCCATATACCAAGTCAACAACAAATGGGATACTAAACATCCAAAATTGATTCCATATCGGGATCATGTTTTGAAAACTGACTGCGGAATTCACAAAGATCCCTTTCAGTGACACCTCACGAGAAAAAAAATCAAATGGCAGACGCTCTGGTGACTATATCAGCTATGAACAGCGCATCACAAACAGACACTTCGAAGAGCCCACACATTGCCTTGCTATTAAAAAATGAGAATATAACATGCCTTGGTTTTACGACATCAATAAGTACCTCGAAAAACAAGAACATTCAGAAAACGCCTCTAGCATCGACAGGCAAACTCTATTAAATTAGCCTCGAAAACAGTGTACTCTACAAGAGGAACTACAACATTGCCTAATGCTCAAGAAGATTATACTACCTTGCCTCGACTCACGTGGTAAATGAGCACCCAACTACGAAGGCTCATACGTAGCCAAAACAACATTCGTCGGTGGTAGTCTTATCCCCACAACAATGGATGGGGAAGAACTACCACATCCGGCACATTCATACGCAGTCAAAAATATTATGTATAAGAAGGTCGCTAAGCTCGAACCTCAAACGGGCGACTTAGACAAAAAGGAGCGTCCTGGTGGATCGAAAACCCTAAAGGGAGATCCAGGCAAAAATTAGGGACATACAACAAAAAAATTATCCCGGTGGATTGAAAACCCGAAAGGGCAATCCAGGAAAAAATTAGGGATCATTCAAAAAGAAATAAAGAATAAAAAGACTGCGATCTAAGAACTACGACTACGAACCACGAAGGGAGAGATAAATCTGAATCATACAACTCAGAAGCAAAGGAAATAAGATCATTAAAAGGATATTGGGGAAAAGTAGTAGTAATTATCGTTTTTATTTCCATTTACAATTTTAAAACCTTATGTAATTATCTCTTTCTAGGAATTGCATCTTGTATACTCGCCTATTCATGGGCATATCAATAAAACACTTGCTTTCTTTGCATCTTTTAGATTGCGCTTTTTCTTTTCTTAGACTTGTTTACAAAATACTATGATCATTACTTGTGAATATTGTCTTGAAATCATGTCGGGAAATTAACAAAATAAAAGCATTTGATAAAACATCGAAAAAACATTTTGGCTAGAAAAATATTGAAAGAAAGTCCACGTCTACGTTAATGCACATGGATACTCTTACGTCTTGCAATACAAAAGTTTACACATGCAACACCCCAATTCTACCGCAAGCAAATATGCAAGATAAATCAGAGTTATACAATTTCAATCATACAAATGAACCGGGACGTCACAAATTCTTCTAACAAATTCATTGCATACATCATGGATATATAACACTTATTCAAAACGTCGGATGAACTAACAACATAACATCTTTCATTAAATATTCAACAACTGCGCAGCGGAATTCTTCAATAACATCTTTAAATAATATAGCAACTTCAAAACATCTCGTGAGCTCCAAGACCTTCTTTTCACTAGCATGTAGACTGGTCTCAAGAGAATTCCGTTCTTCCTTAAGCTGGATCCAGCTCTTCTGCATCTCTTCCCAGGATGTGGGCATATCAGGGTGCTGAATAGTGTAGGGCACTTCTCCTTCCAAGACTGGCTCTCTGATTACTGGGAGCATATGAGGATAAGGCATCACTAACTTCTGGGAACGGGCGCGTACCCACTTGAGATAAGGTTCCAACGGGATGGAGTTCCTGTGCCCCAGTGTCTTGCTGTCTATCCTACTTGGCATCCTCCAGGCTCTGATAAATCTCTGGCGAAGTCCTTGAGTATTGTTGTCGAAGTCAAAGACTATGTCAGGAATTAACATGTCATGAGGACCATCCCTCCGAGCATAACCAAACTGTCTCCAAGCCAGGCATGGACTGTAAGTAATACCTCCTCTGATTCCAAGTAAAGGAACATTAGGGTACTCCCCGCAATGATCAATGATAGTGACATCCTCTCTGGACCTAGGGCACCAATGTATATCCGCATGTGTAAGAGTCATCAACCGTTGTGACCACCTCAAACCCCGCTCGTTCTTCAAAACTGATTGTGGAAGGTGCGAAATAAACCACCTTCCCAGGAGAGGAGTGCAACACATAAGGACACCTCTTTTTCTCATGGTTCGAGTGTAACATGAGAGAAGGATGTCCCCCAGCAACGTAGGTATAGGATTCCTGGACATAAAGATCTGGACAGCACTGATATCTATGAGCTGATCTGGGTTAGGGAACAACACCAAACCATAGACAAGGAGGGTCACAACTTCTTCAAAAGCTTGTAGGTCAAGGGAATTCCAACATTCATGGGCCTTTTCAAACAGAAACCTGGCTAAGAACCCTTTGATACCACTTCTAACTTCCCAATGTCCCTTGAGGTCAGATGACTGTAGGTGCAAGACTTTAGCAATTTCTTCAAGCTTGGGTTCCTTTTCCGTACCGTTGTAGGGTAGCTGATCAAGGATAGGGATCTTCAGGAGCCGGGAGAACTCCTCTAATGTAGGTACCAGCTGATAATCCAAGAAGGTGAAACAGTGATGCAGAGGATCAAAGAACTGGAACAGGACCTTTATCATATCTTCCTCAATGTTGGTATTGACCAAGCTGATGAGACTTCCATGTCTTTCACTGAATGAAGAGTTCTCGGGAATCCTGGATATAAGTTCCTTAAGCTGAGGAGGGATCCTTACAAGATTGATTTGAATTGTCTTTCTACGAACAGTTTCCATGTCCTACAAAACAAGAACAAAGATGAAGATTCGAACCCCCGAAATGGTTAGTCAATGCATATGATGCTGGATGATGTCATGATGCTATGATTAAACACACCATAGATATTTACAAAGACAAACATGTAAGGCACACAAGGCACACAAGACAAGCCCTTAGGGTTTAAGGCCAGCATGGGGTCTGGGTAGTACCCTCTTGAAGTTGGTGGGTTCAACCTGTCCTATTAGAAGTAACCGGGTTCTAAGGGTCCCAATATCACGGGATTGCTTTCATTGTTCATCGTTTCGATTTAGCCACTGAACTGGCGACCAAAATATTCCAGGAAAGCAACCCTCAATTGAGTGTAGTATCGAGTATCAACCAACCTCGGACTGCACCAAAGTCAGTTATCTCACTACCCTAAAGAGGCCAAGATAGTTCAATTAAGGTTCCCAAGGTCTGTTGATGCTTCACGACACCACGCGGAGGCCCCGTACTCTCCTTGACTGAACTCAAGGGTTACCGGTACACACCAAAGTGCCACATCAACGTAGCAGACTGTTTCAACCATGTCGGTATACCCCGCACAGTTCCCTCACAGCCTTGTTGCTACTTTCTAAGAAGGTTTCCCCCAGATCCGGGTTAGGATCTATAGAACTCCCAAGCAACCCACAATTTAAAGCAAGCAAAGAAGACAATTGAAAACACAGTTATGAACTAGCCCTAAGGTATGCCTCACTTTAAGTTAAGTCCCCAGCAGAGTCGCCAGTTCTGTGATCGGTGGATCTAGAACTGACTGTTTAACGCTGGTTCGCGAAATGTCGCGGTAAGCAAGAGTCGCCACCGTCTTTTATTTTCTCCAAATGGAAAGGACAAAAGCACAGAAAAATTCCTTATAGAGATTGCTCTCGGTTCGGGAGGTAGGTTATAGAAAGGGAAGGTGTTAGCACCCTTTCTATCCATGGTTATCCATGGGCTCTTAGATACTTGCTCATTTGTGTTTTCAAAATTATTTGTTTGCTTTTCAACTGTGGGTTTTAAAAAGTTTCTTTGAAAATTCCAGTTCGACTCTTGTATCGGTCCTCAAGAGTGTTTGAAAAGTTGCTTTCGAAAGCTTTTTGAAAAGGTGTCGGTGTGAAAAGTATTTTTTTGAATTGTTTTGAAATTAGAGCAAGTATCTTAGAGTTGTCTACCTACCCTAAGGAATTCGTCTGTGTAAATGTCCTTAAAAGTAGTGCCATCCCACCATTGAGAGGTAGGTAGCACCACCGTTGGAGGTGTTCGGGTCAATTCGAGGTTCGGGACATGGTGATCACCAGAGCAATGGGAAGACACCTTAGAAGCTACCCTCATGCCAGGTTCCCGGATCATGAGGACTTACTAAGACATCCTCTACTCGACGATCACCTTTCGAGGCAAGGCAACAGTGAGGCGTACCCTAGGGGTGGTGTGTGATTTGTGTGTTGTTTTCAGATATTTTTGTCTTTTGTCATGTTATTGGTGATCTAGCGCTTGTTTTTATTTTTGTCCATTCATTCTTGCATGCCTTGATTAACAGTTAAAAAAGCGAGAAAAGTAAAGATTCTAAGCTATTACAAAAGGCGCGGGTCCACATCGCCAAAATTTCTTGAACCCGATTTGACAGAAAAATAAAGGAATAATGAAAAGTAAAGTGCGAGAAATTAATTACACGGCTTCGGGAGAGATACATAAGTATTATAAAAAATAAAAATAAATATGCGAATTAAATAAGAGTTAAAACGAGGGCGTTGGACCCTTTTTGCAAAATTAAATTAAATGAGGAAATTAAATAATAAAGAAAAAGAAAGAGAAATTGTTTTTTTGGTATTTTTTGGTATTTTATGATTTTAATGGAAAAAAGAATTAAATGCAATTAAACCTAATTCTACAATTTTTATTTTATTATGAAAACATATTAAAGTTTAACCTAAAATTAACCCTAATTATTTTACATGCAATTTAATTACAAAAAATAAATATTTTAATATTTAATTATTATGAAAGAAAGTAAAAAGGGATAAAAAATTAATTAAACCCTAATTCTACCAATTTTTGGTTTTTTATTATAAAAATATTATAGTTTTCTCCTAAATTAAAAACTAAATGAATTAATGAATTTATTTACAAAATATTAACTAAATAAATATTTATTATTTTTTTATCTTTTCTGATTTTTTATGTGTTTTTTATATATTATGGAAACATTAAATTAATTAATAAAACAATGATTAAAAAAAAGTAAAAATAATGAAAACTAAAGAAAGTATAAAGTTTGCAAACCTAGGGGGTCTGCCCCTTAATATGGAGGTTTTCTTTTAGCAATCTGGGCCCATTTACCCTTGGCCTGTTGGACTTTTGTGCCAGCACGTGTACACGTTGACCAGAGTTCACCGTGCTCTCCAGATCATGGCCTTTGATTTGATGCCCTGGTACGCGTGGACGGTTTGATTTGAGAGACGCATGATAGTCTCCAGGACATAATCTGCATAGAATCATTAATTGAAGAAAAATATGAAAGGGAGTGGGGACCTGGGGCTCGAACCCAGGTCCTATGGTTTACCAATCAAGCGCTTTACCAACCCTGCCATTTTGTTTATCTGTTAGTAATATAGTCAATGAATATAATAAAACAAAACGCGTTAATGCTTCTCTTTTCGCGCGAAAATTTAAACAGGCCAACCACCGTTCTACACATCATCATCTTCTTCCTTGTTGTTTTGTTTTCCTGAAAAATATAAAACATTGGCAACGGTTTTCAAACGTTGCTATAGGCACTATATTAGAAAATAGCGAATAGCCCCTGAGGCTTCATAAATTAGGCGCGACATATGTTTATTGATCGTCCAATCATGCTTGATTCAGTCATGGCACTATGGTGGCCTAATTTTACTGCGTTTGGAAACCCCCAATTTCAAGCTTGCAAAACCCTAATCTGCATCCATGGTAGAATTGCATATAGGTGATAAAAATACAATTAATTTGTTGGGTTAGCTTCAGAACACTTCAATCAGTATGAATACACAAACAAAATGCTATGTAAATGCCTAAATATGGAAACACGATTATGAAAAAAAGTGAAGAAAGCTTGACTTCTGTACAATGTTTCAAGGTGTTAGAATTGATGCTTCTGATCCAGGAAGGTTGCTTGATGTCCTTGGAAGGCAATAGGATGAGTTTCTTGGCTTGAATCGACCTGCAAATAGGTTTTCAGATTTGGAATTTTTTGCAAAAAAGCTTGAGTTTGATAATGGGGTTTTTGCGCAGCTTTTTGGTCAGGAAGCATTAGGTCTTGATCAGGCTTATGTATGGAGTGAATTAGGTCAAAAAACTTGATCAAAATCCTTTGCATTCATGTTTTGGAAGATTTGATTTTTCAAGATCTTTTTCAATATTTTCCATGCTATTTGGTATCAAATCATGACAAAACTTTCCACAAATGATTATGCACGAATCTTGAGTGCCCAATGAGAGTATTTTCTGCACAAAAAGATTTTATTTCATTAGTTTTGTATTTTTCATGTATTTTATTTAATTAAATGAATTATTAATAATAAAAAATCCAAATAAATAAATAAAAATGGAGAAAACTTCCCTTTGGGCCTAATGGTCGTGCACATGCCTTGGATAATGAATTGTGGAAGAAAAAGAGGCCCATTAGTAATTTTAGGTCATTTGAATCAATGTTGACTTTTCAAAATATCCAAAAATTTCCCAACTTCCACAAGGCATAACTTGCTCAATTTTTAAGCTTTGCTCATGTTCTTGGACATTTTAGAAAGGTCTTTGAGTCCTCTAACCAATTCCTTTGGTCCCATGTTATTTTGATTTACCAATCTCAAGTTATGGCCTTTGACTTAAAGTCCCTTTTTGTTGACTTTTGAAAATGACCTATAATGTTGAAATTGATAACTTTTTGTGAGAGCATTTCTTGGACTTGAAGTATGAAGAGGAGTTGTAGGAAATGTCTTTCTCTTCAAAATGAGCTTTGGATGGAATTTTTCTGATAATCCATGTGAAAGTTATGCCCTGGTCAATTTACAGTTGACTTTTCCAGCTGTCCAAATAAGGAAACTTTTGCATCTTGATGATTTTTGAGCCAAGCTTTGAGAATCATGATCAAGCATTGATAAAATGATGTTTGTGGCTTCAAAATGAGATGTTGACCAAAAATTTGAACTTTTGACTGCCAAATGACCATTTTGCCCCTACAGTTGACTGTAGTGCAATTAGGGTTTTTGACTGTGCAATTTTGTGCTGAAAGTCTTGAAACTTGATATGAGGATGCTTGAACATATTTGTAGGCATGTGGGACTTGATTGGACCCTTGGAAACTTCATTTTCTTGATCAGAACAAAAACCCTAATTTTGAATTGACTGCCTTAGGAGGCTCCTACACTGTGCAACCCTTGGGGAATTTTGAAGCATGACTTGGCAATTTCTTGAAGAATATGGGAGGGCAAATTTTGGGGTACAACACCATCTACAAAAATTGTTTGACCATCTGAAGTTATACAAGCTGAGGTTGAATCCAAATAAGTTCACCTTTGGGGTAAGATCTGGAAAGTTGTTAGGCTTCGTCGTGAGCGACAAAGGTATTCAAGTAGACCCTGCCAAGGTTAAAGCCATACAAGAGATGCCAGTTCCCAAGACAGATAAAGAAGTCAGAGGCTTTCTAGGACGACTGAATTACATTGCCCGATTCATCTCGCACTTAACTGCTACTTGTGAACCTATCTTCAAGATGCTGAAGAAAGATCAGGTAGTACGTTGGAATGATGAATGTCAGGCCGCTTTTGACAGAATCAAAGAGTATCTCCAAGAACCACCCATTCTTATGCCACCGGTTGAAGGGAGACCTCTAATATTATACCTGACAGTACTTGACAGCTCAATGGGGTGTGTGCTGGGGCAGCATGACGAGTCTGGCCGAAAAGAGCACGCCATTTATTACCTTAGCAAAAAGTTTACCGACTGTGAGACCCGATACTCACTGCTCGAGAAAACTTGCTGCGCTTTGGTATGGGCTGCTCGTCGGCTGAGACAGTATATGCTGACTCACACTACTCTGTTGATTTCAAAAATGGATCCGATCAAGTACATATTTGAAAAGCCTGCTCTGTTTGGGAGAATAGCAAGATGGCAAATGATCTTGACAGAATACGACATCCAGTACATGACCCAGAAAGCTATCAAGGGAAGTGTATTGGCAGACCACTTGGCACACCAGGCAGTAGACGACTATCAGTCAATGAACTTCGAGTTTCCGAACGAGAGCATCATGATAGTGACTGATTGTGAAGTACCTGGACCGGATGAAGGACCTGAGGAAGGATCCCGATGGTCTATGTACTTTGACGGAGCATCCAACGCTTTGGGTAATGGTATCGGTGCTGTGATCATATCCCCTCAAGGCACTCATACTCCACTCACTGCCCGACTATGTTTCAACTGCACCAACAACATGGCGGAGTATGAGGCATGTGTCATGGGTCTTCAAGCTGCGATTGACTTAAGGATCAAGTTTCTGAGTGTCTTCGGAGATTTCGCTCTCGTGATCAATCAGATCAAAGGCGAGTGGGATACGAAACATCCGAATCTTATTCCTTACAAAGAATGTGTGTTGACATTGATCCCCCATTTCACAGAGATAACTTTTGAACACTTCCCGAGAGAGGAGAATCAGTTGGCGGACGCGTTGGCTACGATGTCTTCCATGTTCAAAGTCAAATGGGACAATGAGGCTCCCCGGGTCATCATCTGGAAACTGGATGAACCGGCATACTGTTGTGATCTTGAGGCTGAGGTAGTAACTGAGAAACCTTGGTACCATGAGGTGAAGAGATACCTGGAAGCTCAAGAATACCCTGAAGGTGCATCTGTCAACGATAAGAAGTTTCTGAGAAGGTTCTCAGTGAAGTTCTTCCTCAGCAACGGCATCCTGTACAAGCGAAACCATGATTCGACTTTACTGTGTTGTGTGGATAAAACTGAAGCAGAAAGGATCATGGCGGAGCTACATGAAGGTACCTTCGGAACATATTCCAGTGGACACACCATGGCAAAGAAGATCCTTCGGGCAGGATATTTCTGGTCCACTATGGAAGCTGACTGTTATCAACATTCTCGGACATGCCATAAATGCCAGATTTATGCAGATAAGGTGCATGTTCCTCCAGTCCCTCTGAATGTCCTGACTTCACCTTGGCCTTTTGCAATGTAGGGCATTGATATGATCGGCGAGATCAGACCTACGACATCCAATGGGCATCGCTTCATCCTGATAGCGATTGATTACTTCACGAAGTGGGTTGAAGCGGCTTCCTACGCTACAGTAACCAAGAATGTCGTGGCATGGTTCATTCGGCACAACCTGATCTGTCGATACGGCGTCCCGGAAAGGATCATTACGGACAACGGTACCAATCTTAATAACAAGATGATCACTGAGCTCTGCGAGCAATTCAAGATACAACACCACAACTCTTCTCCTTACCGACCGAAGATGAATGGAGCTGTAGAGGCAACTAATAAGAATATCAAGAAGATTGTGCAGAAGATGACAGTGACTTACAAAGATTGGCACGAGATGTTACCGTTCGCTCTCCATGGGTACCGTACCTCAGCAAGGATATCAACCGGGGCAACTCCCTTTTCTTTGGTCTCCAGATACCCTCTCTCCGGATAATGAAGGATGCAGATCTGAGCGAAGATGACTGGATCCAGACTCGACTTGATCAGTTAAATCTAATTGACGAAAAGAGACTCACCGCTATTTGTCATGGTCAAACGTATCAAAAACGGATGATCAGGGCATTTAACAAGAAGGTCAGACCACAAGAATATCAAGTTGGGGATCTGGTAATCAAGCGCATCATTCTTCCTCAGAGTGATCCCAGGGGCAAATGGACCCCTACGTACGAAGGGCCATTTATGGTTAAACATGTGTTCTCAGGAAGAGCCATGATTCTAACCACCATGGATGGTGACGACCTTCCTCACCCCGCCAATGCAGACATAGTAAAAAGATACTACACATGATAAAAGACCCGCTAGGTTGACATACCTAGGCAAAAATTAGGGCTTCCCGGTGAACCAAAAGGGTTCGGGCAAAATGAGGGATGAAATAAGAAAAATCTGTACACCCGGCAAGTCGAAAACCTGAAAAGGCGGCTTGGGCAAAAATGGGTATCCCGGTGGACTGAAAACCCGAAAGGGCGGTCCAGGCAAAAGTTAGGGATAAAGCGTAATACTATGTCTCATTGGATCACCTTGCATCCAGAATCCGGTATCTACATCAAGTTCAGACGACATCGACTAATCAGCTTCATCTTCAACTGAGCAGCAAAGTGATGAGACACTCGAAGATATAAAGGCGATAGCAAAGTTGGAACCCAGTGGGATTATTCTTTTCACACAACTGTTTTATTTTCTTTGTACAAAATTGTATAAACTCCGTTGTTCGGCGGCGTTCTCTTTCTAGGACGTCAGCCTCTTGTGCATAAACGCCTATTTTACAGGCAATTCAAAAATCAATACAAAAATTCACTCTTCGGACAAATTGCCATTTGTTTTTCCTTTTTCTGTTTTGTTTTGCGAAGAACGTCCAATGTTCAATTTTTGATATATGCATTTGACACTAATTGCTAACTCATAAATATTTGCATGCAAAACAAAGGATTAATTACAGGTGACATTAGAAACAGGGGCAATAATGAGTTGTCTAAGCGATCTAATTGCTATGTCCACCCAGGTACCAAGGTAAGTTCGGCTGAAGAATATAACCACGATACCTTAAGTCCCCAGAGAGTGAGCCAGTAAGTCAATACACTCTCCCCAAGCAGAGTTATCCTGTCATCCTTAAGGAAGTTAGGTATCCTCCAGCAGATCTCAACATTCCCCAGCACAATATACGAACATTCCTAACAAGCATCCCCGGCAGTCTTGATCTAAGACTGTTCCCCGGCGGTATACCAGACATTCAGCGGAGCCACTTCCCCAATATATCTCAAAAATTTCCCCAGGAGAGTCCAGTCTGAAGATTTCCCCAGGAAAGCTGAATCATCTCCCCAGCAGGAAGCTTATCCCCAATAGATTCTGGAAGCTTTCCCCCCTGCAGAGCACGAACGCGTCTCCCGGCTTTATTCAAAAGGTTACTTCCCTACCAGGATATAACTGGTTTATCCTCAGCCAAAAGTCACGGAAAGATCGTCCTCGGCGAAATCTTCTTATCCCCAGCGGAGTCTATTAAAACTTCCAACATAACAACGATATCCCCAGCGGAGTTATCATCAACATCTCAACAGAGTACCTCTCTTCCCACATTGTATTGTTCCCCAGCAAGATCGCTAGAATAATTTTCCCCCGCAGAATAATCTATTCGCCAAGTTTATTCCCCAACGGAGTCCTCCTCTCCTACCGGTATTCTTGCAACCATCATCCCCAGCGGAAACAAAGAACACTACTCTTCAACATCAGCCCAGGAGTTAACTTCCCGGCATTCGTCAAGGATTTACTTTCCTAGACAAAACATACATTCATGAACATCACATTTTCATACATTACAGCATGCATATACGCATCATGAACATACAATCTCATCTCGCATGTCATACATCATGACATTACGCACAACTAACGTTTTGTCTTTTCAGGACAAAGGTTAATACAAAGATAATTACTATCAACGGTCGCAACTCAAAGATCCAATTCCTGTATCTTGCAAGGGTGTATCTGTTGACGACTAACATTACCAGACTCGATTCCTGTATCCTGCCAGGGCACGTCTGAAGAGTTCAAAGATCTGATTCCTGTATCTTGCCAGGGTGTATCTGTTGACGACTACATTACCAGACTCAATTCCTGTATCCTGCCAGGGCACGTCTAAAGAGTTCGAAGATCCGATTCCTGTATCTTGCCAGGGTGTATCTGTTGACGACTACATTACCAGACTCGATTCCTGTATCTTGCCAGGGCACGTCTGAAGAGTTCGAAGATCCGATTCCTGTATCTTGCCAGGGTGTATCTGTTGACGACTACATTACCAGACTCGATTCCTGTATCCTTCCAGGGCACGTCTGAAGAGTTCGAAGATCCGATTCCTGTATCTTGCCAGGGTGTATCTGTTGACGACTACATTACCAGACTCGATTCCTGTATCTTGCCAGGGCTTGTCTGAAGAGTTCGAAGATCCGATTCCTGTATCTTGCCAGGGTGTATCTGTTGACGACTACATTACTAGACTCGATTCCTGTATCTTGCCAGGGCACGTCTGAAGAGTTCAAAGATCCAATTCCTGTATCTTGCCAGGGTGTATCTGTTGACGACTACATTACCAGACTCGATTCTTGTATCTTGCCAGGGCACGTCTGAAGAGTTCGAAGATCCGATTCCTGTATCTTGCCAGGGTGTATCTGTTGACGACTATTCTCCAGACTCGATTCCTGTATCCTGCCAGGGAACGTCTGAAGAGTTTAAAGATTCGATTCCTGTATCCAGCCAGGGCACATCTACATAAAGAGTTAAAAGATCAACTCCTGCAACAGGCCAGGTAATTATCTTTTTTTCAGGTACGCAAGTTCTCGCTAAGGAATCTCTTACGCGATCGACACCCAGATGGCATCTATAAGCCCATCCACATACCAACAGTTCCAAATGGCATCTATAAGCCCATTCCCGACAAGGTTCTGTCACATCTCCATATGGCATCTATAAGCCCATCCCCCTATCCACCATCTCTCCAAATGGCATCTGTAAGCCCATTCCCGCCATCACACTGCTGATACTCAACTATGTGAGTGCAAATTTCTGGGCACTCTAGTGTTCAATCATCTTCCACCCTCGGATCACGAAAGGCACACACGCCAATCTACATCCTCAGGTCTAAGAAAATTGAACAGGGGCAACTGTTGTACCCCAAAATTTGCCCTCCCATATTCTTCAAGGTTTGCTAAGATCATGCTTCAAAATCTCCCAAGGGTTGCACAGTCCATTTGCCTCCTAACAGTCAAGAATTAGGGTTTTGATTCTGGAAAAGAAGTTGAAGTTTTCAAGGGCTCAATCAAGTCCCACATGCTCATACACATTGTCAAGCACCTACATGTCAAGTTTCAAGGCTCACAAGGTCAAGTTGCACAGTCAAAAACCCTAATTGCTCCACAGTCAACTGCAGGGGCAAAATGGTCATTTGACAGTCAAAAGTCAAAATTTTTGGTCAACATCTTATTTTGAAGCCACAATCATCATTTGGTCAAATCTTGACCATGATTTCACAAGAATGGCTCAAAAATCATCAAGGTGTCAAAAGTTTCTATTTTTGGACAGTTGAAAAGTCAACTGTAACTTGACCAAGGCATAACTTTTTCATGGTCCATCAGAAAAATCCCATCCAATGCTCATTTTGAAGGGGATGACATTTCCTACAACTCATCTTCACACTCCAAGTCCAAGAAATGCTCTCACAAAAAGTTATCAATTTCAACATTATAGGTTATTTTCAAAAGTCAACAAAAAGGGACTTTAAGTCAAAGACCATAACTTGATATTGGTAAATCCAAATGACATGGGACCAAAGACATTGGTTAGAGGACTTCAATACCTTTCCAAAATATCCAAGAACATGTTCATAACTTCAAAATTGAGCAAGATATGCATTGGAGAAGTTGGGGAATTTTTGTGAAATGGCCAAAATCAATTATCCTCGAAACTTCATTTTTGACAAAAGGGGCCCACTTTTTCCACTTGTTTCAGCTTGGACATGCTTTCCACGTGTCCCAAAAATTATTTCAAGATTTAAAATTAATTTTTCCATTTTTATTTAATTTTATTTGATTTAATTCATTTTAAATCTTTTAAAATCAAATAAAAATCAAGAAAATTAATAAAAGGGAATATTTTGTATTGAAATGCTTTGATACACCATCATGATCATTCCAATTTCGTGCAAAGGCCTAAATGAAGCAAGAATTCAAATTTTGGCTCAAAAATGGAAAGTGCTTCAATGGAGTTTATGGAAAATCCCAAGCATGAATGCATTGTGTTATTGGCCTTAATTATGATTAAAACACCCTACATAACATATATGCAAGTGGACACAATAGAATTCACGACCTAAGAAGCTCCCAAACGGCCAAACGCACTTTAAAATTTTCAAGCAAAAAAGCAAATCTGAAAACCTAGTTGCAGTGCCTCTCAAGCCTCCATTCCAATCAAAACATATTCCTGGCATCCCTAGGAAGCTTTGGCAATCAGAACCAAGCACAATCATTCAATAAATCGTGCCATAGACCTCTTCCGGTTTGCTTCATTTTTCAAAATCGTATATCACATTTCATAAGCATTTAACCCATTTTCTTTGTTGTTTTGTGTTGCTAGGGGCTTTCTGAAACTAATAGATTGATTCAATTGCATTCTAATGCATTATAGCATGATTCACCATTGAAACATTCTAGGGTTTTTCAAGCTTCAAATTGGGGATTTTCCCATACTGTAAAATTGGGACATCAAACTGCCATGGTTGAATTCGTGATACCCAAACAGACATAACCATGACCTCGCGCTCAATTTATGTGCAAGCATGAGCTGTTCGCTATTTTTTGCAGGTTGTGTTTTGGGGGGGGTTTAAAACCCCGCTATTTACTTATTTTACAGGGACAAACGGAGAAGAAGGCTGGCGTGGCAAGACCTGAGTGGAAGGTTCAAATCCACGCGCGCATTTTTTTTGTTTTTGGCATATAATGTTTTTATTCTATATAATATTTCATTCCTATGTTACTTACAAACGCGTGCATTGGATCAGTTGGTAGGCAGGTGGCTTGGTAAACGCTGGGACCTGGGATCCCAGGTCCCCCCAAATAATTTATATTATTTTGTTTCAAATGTTTCCATGCAGTGCACGTCCCAGGGCTCACCATGCATCCCAACGCTTAGGCTTGACAAGTGGCTTCAAGACCAATCTGAAGGCCAGAACATGTAGTACACGATGCACCCTAGTCAGCAAGCAAGCACATGATCAAAAAAGGTCAACGTGGCCTTTGCCTCAATGGGCCTGAATTCCAAATTTCAACCCCCTACTTGGCCCACACCCCATTGGTTTTCATTTCTTTTCTTTTATTATTTATTTGTTTTTGTTATTTCCCATTATTTTTAACTCTTTTATTTTATTACTAATAATTAGTTTAATTAACCATTTTCATAAAAAACCAAAAAAATATAATTAACACTTTTATTATTATTATTTTTATTTTGTAAATAAATCATAATTGAATTAGTTGTTAATTAGGCCATTTTAACATTCCTTTTAATAATTAAAATAGATTTAGATTTAGGATAATCTTTAATTTTGTTTCTTTTTATTTCTATTTTATTTCATAAAAAATATATAAAAAAACAAAAAAATACTTTCTTGTAATTAAAATAATTAATTAATTTTTAATTTCATTTAATTACCAAAAAAGACAAAAAATTGATTTCCTTTTCTTTATTCGCGCGTATTTAATTTGTTCGATTATTATGTAATTGCTCCGGATATGTAATAGTAAATAGGACCTTTTACTGTTTTTTATTTTCCGCACTTATTTACTTAAAACGGGTCTTTGTAAATTTTTGGCGATGTATAGACCCGCGCCTTGTAATAGCGTAGGATTTACGTTTCCGCAATTTATTTTCCGCACCCCCTTTAACTGTTAACTTGTATGAAAGAATGCATGCTAATTAAAAACAAGCGTAGCTCACCTCAATGCCTTATCAAATATAACATAAACTGAAAACAACACATAATGCACACACCGTTTCTAGGGTACGTCTCACTGTTGCCTTGCCCCTCGAAACGTGGTCGTCGTGTACAGGACGTTTTAGTAAGTCCTTATGTCCATGATATGATCCAGTTGCCTCGGAAAGGTTGCCTCGGAATCAAAAAGGATCAATGGCATAAGGGTAGCTTCTAAGGTGTCCTACTGTTGCTCTGGTGGCCACACTGTCCCTACAAGCTCGAATTGTGGTCGTCGAGTATAGGACGTTTTAGTAAGTCCTTATGTCCATGACATGATCCAGTTGCCTCGAAACGGTTTCCTCGGAATTAAAAAGGATCAATGGCATAAGGGTAGCTTCTAAGGTGTCCTACTGTTGCTCTGGTGACCACACTGTCCCTTAACGAATTGACCCGAACACCTCCAACGGTGGTGCTACCTACCTCTCAATGGTGGGATGGCATTACCTTAAGGACATTTACACAGCCTAGTTCCTTAGGGTAGGTAGACGACTCATGGATACTTGCTCTATTAAAAAACAAATCAAAATCTTTCAACACCGACACTTTCAAAAAAGCTTTCAAAACAATTTTTCAAACACTCTTGAGGACTGATACAAGAGTCAATCTGAAATCTTTAAAACGAAACTTTTTCAAACTCACTCACAATTAAAAGCAAACACTTTTGAAACACAATGAGCAAGTATCTAAGAGCCCATGGATAACCATGGATAGAAAGGGTGCTAACACCTTCCCTTTCTATAAATCTACCTCCCGAACCGAGAAACATTCTCAATAAGGAATTTTGCTGTGCTTTTGTCCTTTCCATGTTGGAGAACATAAAAGACGGTGGCGACTCTTGCTTACCGCGACATTTCGGGAAACCAGCTTTAAACAGTTAGTTCCAGATCCACCGATCACACACCCACACAAGTCTCACTCTCTGCTACAAAATCTTTCATAATCTCTTACACTTTCTAAGTCTTTCATACTCTCTATCTCTTCCTAAGTCTTTCATAATCTCAAGCATTTTAAACAATGGCTCTTCTAACAATGGGAGATTCTCACAGAGGCACAAGGGAAAACATTGCCGCATTTGTAATTTTCTATTTTGGTTATACATTTTTCATACTTCAGATAATGCTTTGTTCGTCTTACTTAATCTTACACCTTTTACATTATGAACTCAGGACACAAAAAGATTTAGAATCCGTTCTCACAACTACCTGGCTCCCGACCCATTTATCGTACCTTATCTGGAATACGCAGGTTTTGGACATGTCATAAACATCTCCAACTGCACCATTGACTCGAAGTTCATTCTTGCAATGTTGGAAAGGTGGAGACCAGAGACCCATACATTTCACCTACCAATAGGTGAATGTATCATCACGCTAGAGGATGTGTACATGCTACTAGGTCTCCCTGTCAACGGTAAGGCCGTGAACGGGTCGGTTCAACAACCTAACTCTCAGTGTGAAGAACTGTTGGGCAGGGATATGGTTGAAGATGGTGGTGCGAGAGGTCAGGGAATACTACTCACTGTGCTGAAAAGTCATAATGCAAGTTTGGAATTAAACGAAAATTCCTCCGAGCAAGACAGGGTAGTAAAAGCCAGAACTTACCTTATGATACTATTTGATACCTTCTTATTTCCCGAAAGTACGGGAAATAGTGTAAATTTTATGTATTTACATTTACTAAGAAATTTTGAAAAAACAAGAAAATATAGTTGGGGTTCTGCAGTTTTAGTCCACCTATACAGTTCCTTGTGCAAAAATGAAGTCAAGGAAAAATGTACATTTTATGGGTGCGTTTTTTTACTACAAGCCTGGGGTTGGTGGAGGATGGAGTCCTTAAACCCCGTCAACAACAACACTTTCGGTTTCCCGTACGCAACAAAGTAAGTCATCAAGTTATATCATTTATTACTATTCATCTCTTCACTAAATATATGCTAAGAATAAAATGTTTTTCATTTCCTTTAGGTACTGCGTGAGGGGTATGGATTACGGCAAGAATCTAAGATTCAATGTCGCACTATACCGCAATCTGTTGGATCACTTAGGCTCGGATGACGTACGTCGTAGCTTTAAAATTTTCTTCATTTAAATTATTTATACATTACTTTTGCGTTAACCTGGTTTAAATTGTATCGCAGTTTGTCTGGAGACCATATTTGGGTTTGGGCCATGATCCAAACCCGAAGGATGCAGCAACTTGGACCGCGAAGACTGCAATCATTCGGTTCAACATTGTGGAGATGCACCACATCGACCGTGTGAAGATGCAGTTCGGAATGCATCAAGAGATACCAAGTGATCCAACTTGTTTGTCCCCATGGCATCTTAAAAGGGTCGACGCCCAGTGGGGTCTTACCAACTGGAAAGACTTCGCTCCGGAATGGTGTAAGATATGGCAGAGGCGTCACCGCTATGTGTTGCAATTCCCAGTTTTCCTTAATCATGGTAATATGCGACACACGGATCAATATTTATCTTGGTACAGGTCGGTTAGTAACCCTGAAATGCACGTGTCTCATCCAAGGTACTTGGTTGACCCACGCACACAATGGGCACAACCCTCGTTTCCCTAACAACAAACCAAAAACCCATCAACCTCCCACCAACCCCCAAGAAGAAACAGACCCACAAACACCCAACCACAGTCCCCACCACAACACAATTACACTCAAATGCCACACAACCAACCACAATTACCAGCTCACTACCAATACCCCGATATGCCTCACACCCAACCACAATACCAATCACAATACCAGCACACCCGCATACCCCCCACACAATTTCAGTCTTCCGTATATCCCAATATGGGCCCCTCAACATCCAGCCTTAGCCCTGATATGGGAATGTCGGAAGATTACGAACAAACCGACCCAGCCTACCATCAACCACAATATCACCAAATCACCCAACATCCTCAATACCAAACACCCCAAGATCCATTTCCTTTCTACCCACCGTACTCAGACGATCAATGCTACAGACCCACCATGGAACCCCACCCACCGCCAACACGACCAAACTTTGAGGGTATGGGTAACCGACTGTACCAAAGCGGATCTTATAGATATGGAGATCTGACTGATTTTATGGATCTGGACCGCATTGACTTCGCTGGACCATCGACCCTGCCGCAGCAGGAAACGCGACGAAACCCAGCACGAGAAAGACGAGGACGGGGATGCGGAACCGGGGGTCATTACCGGGTTCCGGGGGATCACTGATTTATCTGTTTTTTTTTCCTGTATTTTTTATCCGTTTTTTTATCTGTTTTTTTTATCTGTTTTTTAATGTAATACAATTGAATGTAATTATTATTTTTTTAATAAAAAGTCCATTTTGTTGATCCTGTATCCAACACGCAACGCACCGGACAAAAAAAAAATCAAATTTTGCCCTAAAATAACACCTAGGCGCCATCTCACTTGGCTTAGGGCATGCCCTAAGCACATAGGCGCCAAGTGAGATGGCGCCTCCCCTTAAACAATGGGTGCATGCGCCAATTCAGATGGCTCCTCCTTTGGAGAGTCATCTGAAACATGGTTATTTGCGTAATTTTTTCCGAAACGCGGTTATTTGCGAAATTTATTTTTAATACATGGTTATTCATAAAAAAATTTCGAAAATGATATTTTTAGATACATATCCGTCATGTTGGATTATTTTTCTTAATTTAGTATTGAATATATTCAAATATACAGATAGACAGATCTAGTAGTCATGCATTAACAAAGCAACAAATATATAAAGACTAACAATTTCTCTATTGAGAAAAACAATTGAAAAATAGAAAAACAATTAAAATAAAATTATAAAAATATAAAAAATACAACTTAAAGTAAAATAAAATAAAGTTAAGTGTTTACAAAATTTTCCTGATGAATTGACACTATATCATTTTGATTCAAAATCAATTTTTTAAAAAATTAAATTTTTTACATTTGATCGCGTAAAAGTTAGAAACTCAAAAACGCAAGAGACAGAACGCGACGATACAATTTATATGACTCTAATATTAATTAAAATAGACAAATTTTTTTTCGACAACGACACTAATTTCAATAAAAATATATAATATATAAGTTTAATAGTATTTTTAAATATAAGATTTTGAATTTATTTTAAAAAATTTTAGAAATTTATTTCCGAACTAATTTACTACTTAATTTATGAAAAAAACGTTTGAAAATGCATCTTAAAAAAATTATCGATGACATTTTCGAATTTTAAGAATGTGAGAGAAAGTGATAGGGTGGAAAATTTTTTCCATTATATAAATTGGATGAATAGAAGGATTCACATTAATAAGAACAACAAACAAAACAAGCCAAAGTTATATCAACAAGATTAGTTGCCACTTGATTTGAGCATACCCAACTGCCTCAACTCAACCTTGATCAACAGTAGTTCAACAACTCGTCATTTTTGGAATAATTTGCTTCTTTATACAGTATAGAAATGAAATTATTGAGAGAGCCAAATAAAAAAATAATAAGAAAAAATATAACAATAATTTACTTGTATATCAATAATCACGTCACTAATTGGCGCATCATTTAATTGACTGTTGAGGGTTGCCACGTGAATGTCACGTGGTAAAGTTGCGACGTGATACTCGTGTCGCTGATTTCCATATATATTTGCGCGCATCCCACTCTTCAAAAACACCATTATTTTGATTCTGCAATTTCTCTCTTCCCTTGTCAAGCCATGCTTCATTCATCTCCTATTCTCCATAGATCTTCCAATTTCAAATTTTTTGTATCAGGTATAATTTTTTATTTCTTCATATTTTTTAATTTAATTTAATAATTATATTTAATCTTTATAATTATTCTGATTTGGTTAAAATTTTGTATTTTTGTTTAAAGATTAAGCAATATTGAAGAGATTCATTGGTAGTAGATTGAACAATATTAACAAAGATTGAAGAAGAGGTATTTTAATTGTTTAATTTTTTTCTGAAATTTTTATTGAGTTATTATATTTTATTTTTGTTGTTTATATATATATATATATATATATATATATATATATATATATATATATATATATATATATATATATATATATATATATATATATATATATATATATATATATATATATATATATATATATATATATAAATTAAAAGAAAAATAAAACAAAGATAGAATATTTAGTTATAAAAATTATAATATTATATAGTTATAAAATTTAAAAATAAAATTGTGTGAAATAGTATTTTTTAAACATAAATTTAAAATCATAGTATGATAATTATATGTTATGTGATATGTTTATTATATATATAATAGTTATTTATAAAAAATATTAGTTATATTAGTTATTATATGTTTAGTTAAAAAAACAAAATTTTTATGGTTATAAAAAAAAAACAAATTTCAGTTATTAATTTAAAAAAAAAGAAATATATTAGTGACGTGATTTTCACGTCACAATCACGTCGCAACCTAATTTTTATATAAAAAAATGTTGAAGAATGGATATTAAACCTAATTATTTAGCGACGTGATTTTCACGTCACCAATTCATGACGTAAAAATAAGAAATCACGTCGCAAACAATTTGTCACCTCCTTTCCAGTCACGTGATCGTGCAAGTCACAAATAATTTATTGTGACGTAATTTTTTAAATTGTGACGTGAAATTTACGTCTCAAATAAAAATATTTTTTATAGTAATTCTTTAACTTATAAATGCTCAAATCCGTTATAGAATTAAAGGAACATTTACTCCGTGAGACGATAATGACACCATTTATTCTTTCAATGGCTCTTGAGAAATATGATTACATCACTGAAGATAGATCGGCGCATCTTAGCCATAAATTTAATCTTTTTTTACCTACCATTGACGTCAAATGATTCAATATGAGCCATTCTAGTTCAAAGGAATGTTAAGGCTTCTAGTATAATTTATTTGTCATTAAAAAAGTGATAATAAAGGGATCATGAGTACAAATAAAATGTTAACTGTAAAAGAAATTGCATAAACAAAATACTACTAGATACTAAAAAAGCACATATATATAATATATATTTTATTGATGTACATAACACAATTCAAGAGGCAGTCTTCACAAGACACATACAAAGGAAACAACAACATAAGCCAACATGCATACACAACAACATCATTATTCAAACATCACACTTATTTAATTATAAAGTTGACCACTTAGTTAAGCCAACCCCAAAAGGTTGCACTAAGCCATTGTACTTCTTCAATCCTTTCGAGTGGCCCTTGCTTTGGAAAGATTAACATCAATGTCTCTAGTACATTTGCCAAGGTACTCCATCCATCCATTTGGAGGCTCAATATCCTCATTGATTTTCTCATATTCAATTGTCCATTTAACAGCAGCGGTACCATCAGCCTTATCACTTACTTCAAGGATCAGCTTAAACACCTTATAGTGCTTATCAATGTCTCCACCAAACAGCTTATAAGTGTTCTTTTTGTTCTGTTTATCAACTTCTTCAATACTCTCGTAGCATGTGTGTACCTCATCACCTGTTGCGAAGTCAAGGGTAATTAATACAAAGAAAAATAAAATAAATTCTACATAAGAATTATAGAAAACAACACCTATATAAACAAGATGATTTGGTTTACATGTTAAATGAATTAGAAACAGTTTTACCTATGACATATGTCCAGTGTTTAACTGTTTCAGTGTCATGCCAGTCTTCACCTTCATGCAACTTGGTATGATGAATTCTTTCACAATGGTTTTGAACTTCGTGAAGTTCTGATTGAAATAGTTTGTAGAACTTTTCAGCCGTTGTTTTGATACCAAGTTCAGTTATAAGTTTACCCAAGAGCACCATTTTTGAAAAGAAAAACTACGAGATGAAAGAGAAGAAACAAAGGTTGATGAGAGGAAAGTGTATTCAACCCTATGTCTTAAATAGAAACTGAATTACACTTTTTAAACATCAATTCGAATTACATTTTTTCTTTAGTATTAAAATTACTTAATTATACTATCAATTATAATTAATGTTACATTAAATTAAATTATCTACCCTATGTCTAAAGGTGAGGTTTTCATAATGAACCACCCTATGTCGTTTTCATAATGGACCTAAAAGTAGAGTTGGTTAAATGAGTAGCCTTCCACTCTACTCCCACTACTAAAAAAATGACATTTGAGAAAACGTCCTTACACCAGGTATAAAAATAACTGATGTAAAAAATAAAATTTAAAAGTTATTACATCAGGTATTAATTTCCAATGAAATAAAAAATATTCTTTTTTATTAGAAAATAAAACACGGTGCCATTTCTGTAATTATGGCAAAAAAAATTTCACTGGCCTATTACATCGGTTCTGGAGAATAACCGATGTAAAAGAATTTTCGCTGGCCTATTACTTCGGATATTCTATCAACCAATGTAATAAAGTGATTAAATTTAATAAAATAAATGGAATTTATTACATCGGTCCACGTCATACCCGATGTAAAAGATACCATATAAAATTTTAAAACCCCTGACACTGTTCATTTCCCTTTTCTCAGAAAAACTCTATACACGCTCTAAACCACAAAACGGCTCCCTCCCTTCGCCGTCACTGTTCTCCACACCATCTCCGCCGTCTCTCCACAAACCGCTTCCTCCCTTCGCCGCCCACAAACCCGCGTCACTGTTCAGCCCACAAACCTGCCGTCTCCGTCGTCTTCTCCACACCTCCGCCGGTTCGTCTACCTCCGCCGGATCGTCTTCCTCCGCCGGTGCGTCTTCCTCCGCCGATTCGTCTTCCTCCGCCGGTTCGTCTTCCTCCTTCCGGTAAATCGCCTTCTTTTTCAACTTTTATCATTTTTTTTCCCGGTATTTTCTTTCTTTGTTCTTGAAAATTTGATAGTTTATGAAAATTTTACAGTAAAATTCAAATGAAAACTTATCCCAAATAACTCATTGATTAATATATTCCCAAGAATTTAGAGTAATTAAGTTTTCGCATATTCGATCTGTTAATTAAGAAACAAAAACGTTTCTCTATTATATTATCTTGTTTAAAAAGTACCTGTGGTATATCGACTGAATATGTCTTGTATCAAAGGTGAAGAAAAATCATTCCAATCTTCCTGTTATATTTACTATCCATTACAGATTGCTTCTTCCTGGACAACGACCAAATGGATATATCACCCAGGAGTTCTTTAAGTGTTACCCAATAATCTAATTATAATATTAGTAATCATTTGGCAGTTGGAATGTTTGGTTAAAAAACATTCAACTTGAAGAAACTTACAGTTCAAGAATGTAAGACCAAGAATGTAACCAATGATGAATAGTAATGTGTTCTCTTATATAATTATAATTAATTTTGATAATTGTAGTGAGTCAAAGATAAAAAAAAAGTTAATTTTTTTTCTATTATGGAAATTATATGAAACGGAAAAAATGAACTATTGATCCACTAACCCAACTGCGATAACATTTTGTGTTGTTGGATCGAGAGACCATTAACACCAAACAATCTAACAATTGCATCCTTCAGTTGGATCAGTTTCAGAAGCACCATAACTTACTCAATAAATATATGCAATCATTAGTAAGATTTTTCTTATAAATAAGAAACAATCATTATATATCTCGAATATTCTTAACATGAATAAAACATTTTAAAATTTTTCAAGTTGTAACACGCTTCTTGCTTCAACACTAACATTTATGTGCTTAACTTCACATTCTAGTGCTGGGAAAACTTACAAGCAAATAACATATCTGGAAAAATAATAGAACATGATAGCAAAGAATAAATGATAGACATGAAGATATATATAGTATTAAATAAGAGGGAACATTAAGTATTAATTAAAGTTTTTATATTTATTAAGAATGATAATTTAATATATTTCATTTTATTCTTCATTGAATAAAAATCATTATAATTAATTTTTTTAAGCAGGATTTTATATAAAAAAGAAGTAAAGATTTTCAAACTTTTTTATACAAGAATGGGAATGATCAGAGAAAAAAGAGATTATCAAATTAAACGACTTATGACAAAAGCAACTAAAGGATTTTACTAAATTCGTAGAAATTATAATTGGTTTGAGTAATATCTCTCAAAATAGACCATCTCAAAACTAAAATTTTGATATTCCATACCGTATTATCTACATTTCATACTTTATTACGAAAACAAATCTCATTCCTAACTAACTAAAGAGTCCACAAAATTGCAAACCAACTAACTCTCTATTTACTCTCTTTAAGCCTCTTTTTTTTACAAAAAAATATATCACTACTTTAAACTAGAAAGACAATCTTCCTCCATCACTTTTATATTTAAACAAATTAAAATCATCATTAAAAGAACTATTGCTTGAACCAGTTATATATTTCAATAAAACCACATCAAACAAACAACAACCCAATAATTATTTAGTTGTCCATTAGCAAGAACTATCACTCATAATAATTATTGTGTTTGTAAAAGATAGACTATTCTAATTTGTTCACTAGATTTAGTAACCGCTTACTTCTTTTCAAAGGATTTAAGACCTTTTTCATTATTTCTGACGTGGAAAGGGAAGGGAAATAAATGATAGAGATGGGAAATTAGGTTTTGTACATTTATGTGTCTTTGTTTTATCTATTGGGGTGTACTATTTGCAAAGTGAATAGACATCTTCCGATACACATTTCATGTCATTGATTCTATTTTTCTTTCTCCGCGAAGCAGCGCAACTTACGATCTCGGAATCTCCGTGAAGTAGCGCAGCCGCGGGCACACCTTTCATCAGACCTTCCTCCGTGCGAACATAGGTATGGATCGTAGTTGGATGAGAGCTAATCGATTAAGTGACGAATACGAACATGGAGTGATGGAATTTCTACAGTTTGTTGAAAGTAATGCTGAACAAAGTCTTCTTGCGCTTTTTCTCTGTCCATGTGTTCGTTGTGCAAATAAAGAACCAAAACATAGTAAGAAAGAAATCATTGATCATCTAATTTGTCTAGGGATTTGTCAAAGTTATACAGAATGGATATGGCACGGTGAAGTAGTAGAAAAGTCAAATGTGTCTCAAAGAGATGATGTTAGTGTAGAAATGGATGATCGTCTAGAAGACATGATGCGTGATATTGGACAAGATTCGTTTAAGAGGGCACATGCATATGATACTCTATGCAGTGACAAGGATAAACCATTGTACCCAGGATGCAAAAATTTTACACGTCTGTCAGCAGTGTTAAAGTTATTTAATCTGAAGGCAAAGAACAGGTGGACTGACAAAAGTTTTACCGAGTTGCTTGAATTGTTGACCGAAATGCTTCCAGAAGGTAACATAATGCCAAGTAGTTATTACGAGGCGAAGAAAATATTGTGTCCGATGGGTTTGGAGTATGAAAAGATACATGCATGCCCTAATGATTGCATATTATACAGAAAAGAGTATGTAAACTATATTCGTTGTCCAAAGTGCAAGGCGTCACGCTACAAGAAGAAAGATGGTGAATCAACTGATGATGAGGTGGTCAAAAAGGGCCCTCCTGCGAAAGTGGTATGGTACCTACCAATAATTCCAAGGTTCAAGAGATTATTCGCCAGTGCAGATGACGCAAAGAGTCTTAGATGGCATGCAGATGAAAGAAAATGTGATGGACAAATTCGCCATGTAGCTGATTCTTTGCAATGGAAGAAAATAGATTCTTTGTTTCCAAATTTTGGCAAAGATTCGAGAAACCTTAGACTTGGACTTGCTACTGATGGAATGAATCCGTTTGGTAACCTAAGTACTAACCATAGTTCTTGGCCGGTTCTCCTGCTGATTTACAACCTATCTCCTATGTTGTGCATGAAGCGTAAATATATTATGTTATCGATGATGATATCGGGCCCAAAAAAACCCGGAAATGACATAGACGTTTATCTAAGTCCAATGATTGATGATTTAAGAGTGTTGTGGGAGGAAAGGGTGGATGTTTTTGATGCGTATTCTGGCGAACAGTTCAATATGCGTGCCATGTTGTTTTGCACCATCAACGATTTTCCGGCATATGGTAATTTGTCTGGGTATAAAGTTAAAGGGCATAAGGCGTGTCCTATATGTGAAAAAGACACATGTTACCATCAGCTTGAAAAAGGAAAGAAGATCGTTTATCTCGGGCATCGAAAATTTCTAAAACGTCATCATCCATATCGTAGATTATGGAAAGCTTTCAACGGGGAACAAGAGCATGGTGTTGCTCCTAAGCCCTTGTCTGGAGAGGAAGTTTATCAGCGACAACAAGGACTTGATGTAGTCTTTGGAAAGTACCAAAAACGATCTACTGTGAAAAATGTATGGAAAAAGAGATCAATTTTCTTCGATCTTCCATATTGGTCTAGTCTCGATGTAATACATTATATCGATGTGATGCACGTGGAGAAAAATGTATGCGATAGTGTAATAGGAACACTTCTCAACATTCAAGGCAAGACAAAAGATGGTATTAATGCTCGTCTGGATTTGGGTTTGATGGGTATACGAGAAGAGTTAACTCCACAATATATAGGTAACAAGACATATTTGCCTCCTGCCTGCTACACTTTGTCTAAAAAAGAGAAAACAAGTTTTTGTGAGTGTTTACAGAGTATCAAAGTGCCGCATGGTTACTCATCAAATGTCAAGAGGCTTGTATCAGTTACAGATCTTAAATTAGTTGGCTTAAAATCTCATGACTGTCATGTCTTAATGGAACAACTACTACCATTGGCTATTCGTGGGATATTACCTAACAACGTTAGGAAGACTATAACTAGGTTTTGCTTATTTTTCAATGCAATTTGTTGTAAAGCCATTGATCCACTAAAGTTAGATGATTTGGAAAATGAGGCTGCAGTTATCTTGTGCCAAATAGAGATGTATTTTACTCCTTCATTTTTTGACATTATGGTTCACTTGATTGTTCATCTGGTAAGGGAGATTAGATTATGTGGTCCAATTTTTTTACGGTGGATGTATCCAATAGAGCGATACATGAAGATCCTAAAAGGGTATACAAAAAACCCACACCGTCCGGAAGCATCGATTATTGAGAGGTATATTGCAGAAGAAGCAATTGAGTTTTGTTCTAACTATTTGTCAGGAGTGGATGCTGTAGGGGTTCCCAAGTCTCTCCATGATGGAAGATGTGAGGGTGTGGGTACACAAGGTTTAAAGGTCAAGAGCTTAAGTATTGATGTGGTTGTTCAAGCGCATTTGTATATATTGAATAACACAGATAAAGTTCAACCTTACTTATCTGCTCACAAAAGCATCATAAAGAAAAAGTACCCCAAGATGAATGAAAGATGGTTGTTAAAAGAGCATAATAAGAGTTTCTCTGAGTGGTTTAAAGAAAGAATTGCTAATGAAGATAATGCTTCTAATACAGTTAAGTGGTTGTCTTATGGGCCTAAATGCAACATAATAACTTGGAGTGGATATGATATTAATAAAACCTCTTTTTGTACAAAGTCAAAGGATGACCGTAGTACCACGCAAAATAGTGGGGTTATGATTGTGGCCGAGTCCATGCACTTCTCTAGTGCTAAAGATAAAAACCCGGTTATGGCATCTACACCTTACTTTGGGGTGATTGAAGAGATTTGGGAAGTTAATTATGTTGTGTTTAAAGTTCCTGTATTTAAATGCAAATGGATTGATATCAACAGTGGTGTAAGAATCGATGAATTTGGATTTACACTGGTTGATCAACAGTGGTGCAAATGGATTGATGTCTAATTGTTTTTATTTTGTGCTTAAACAGATACATGGGTGATTCAAACGACAACCCTTCTTCATCTAGTAACCCCAATAAAAGAAGAGTTAGAGGTCCCACATTCATGACACAAATTGACAAAGTACATCAAACAGGTGAAAAAATAAATGTCGAGTTTAATCCAAGAACCTATGAATGTATCGGTGTTGGTAAAAATGCTACACATTTTAAGAGTTATCTAGCATGTCTTGCTCGACAATACTGTAGTATTGTGAAAAATGATTGGAAAGAAGTAGATGAAGGTGTAAAAGATGCTATTTGGACTGATATTCAGATATATTTTTAAATACAACACTTTATTATATTTTATAACCATATACTTATTAACAACATATGACATGTACTTTATTTGTAGGCTCATTTCACTATTCCAGAATGTAAAGATCCAAAGAAGGATAGGTTGAAAAAAGAATGGATTAAATATGCGGGAGAGAGATGGAGAGGTTTTAAGACACAACTCACAGACAAATACATTAATCACCCCATAGAAAATGATCCTCCTCCATATGTCAAGTATAACTTTATTACGGAAGACGCGTGGAAAGAGTTTCTCAAGATTCGAGATACCCCTGAATTTAAGGTTAGTAGGAGTTATATGTTATTGTGTGCATATATAACATTTTTATTATATTTAGTGATTAATAACTTTTTAAGTTTATAATAGGAAAAAAGTCAAAAGGGTAAGGATAATGTGGCTAAGAATCTATACCCACACTTATTGTCTCGTGGAGGGTATCGCTTGCTTGAGGAGAAACTTATGAAAGAAAAGTCATCATCGAAAGATAATTCCACATTAGATGATGATGGTTGTCCATCTCCACCATCACGCCATGAGTTATGGAAGAGAGCATGACAAAAGAAAGGGGGATAATACACATCAAAATCTACACAAGAGGTTGCTGAAAAAATTGTAAGTAAACGATATCTTAATATTGGTTTTTGCATTTTGATTAATATTGGTTTTTGCATATTGATAAATATTGGTTTTTGCATATTGATTAATATTGGTTTTTGCATTTTGATTAATATTGGTTTTTGCATTTTGTAGGATTCTCTAGTTCAAGAAGCTGAAAAAGGTGCAATTGTGCTGGATGGACGTAATGATATCTTAACATTAGCCATTGGAACGTCTGAGCATGGAGGCCGTGTTCGTGGTGTTGGACAACTCCATAAACAAAGCACTTATTTTGGAAGGTCACGTCAACAACATCATATTGACGTAAATGAACAACTTGCAACAATGGAAGCAAAACTTAGAGCTGAATTTGAAGAAAAGTTTGCTGAAGAACGTAAGATGTATCATCAATCTTTAATGGAGACACTTAAGTCTATGGGTTTATCAAAAAGCACAGAAAATATTAAATGCATTAAAGAGATGGAAGCGGAAGAGGAAGTTGTTCAGCTGCAAAAGGAAGCGCAAAAGATGTGGAAGTTGATGATGCTCAAAGATTGTTACTCATGGTTTTGAAAATGAATGACAACCATTTGGAAGTACAATCAAGTCATTGTCCGAATGTCTCTAATTTTCTTATGTCAGCTAAGTGTATCAGAGAGTTATTGGTGGGTTTAGGTCATTGGCTTGACGTGTCTGTTCTGCAAATTTGGTGCACGTAAGTACATTTTATTGTTTTATTAAAGTCAATCTCTATTAATATGTTATATCTCTCATCACTTTGATTCTAATGTTTATTTTAAAATTATTCAGGTATATTCATCGTGTATGTCTTGAGAATTCCCTTTCAGAATTATATGGATTTATGGATCCTGCGAGGTGTATTTATAATGATAATGTACCGAAATCTCAAGTGGATGTTAAGAATTACGTACTACAAAAGTTACGTGATGAAAATAGAGTGTGCCACTTACTACCATTGATTCATGGGTAAGAGTTTTTATGAAATTGTGTTTTATATTATTTAATTTTGATAACATCTATATTTTATGTGACTTCTCTATTTCCATACACACGTACAGGAATCATTGGCAATTAATAGTCATGTGTCCAAGAGACAATTTAGTGGTCGTATTTTGTTCCCTTCATCGGGAAATTGATCAGAACACGAAGAAAATTATTACAAAGTAAGTTTATCGTGTATGTCTTAAATTGGTAATTAATAGTTATGTGATTTTTCATTGGCAAATAAATTTAATTATGTGATGTTTGTATTAGTTCTTTTGGGGTTCATCAAATGGAAAATGGAAATAGAAAAAAGGCTACATGGCTTCATCCCAATGTAAGTGTGATGTAAATTGTAATTTTATAGTTAAATTTATGATAAATATTCACTAATCGTGTCATTCAATTGTAGACAAGACAACAACATAACTCTAATGATTGTGGGTATTATGTGATGAAAAATATGTTGGATATTGTCTCTGCCAATATAACCGAGAATTGGATGCAGGTAATAACAATAACTTTACTTTGTTATTTACTTTGTGTTTTGCAACTTATTTATATTAAATTTTAAAGAATAACTCTATTGTTATATTTATGTATTATAGGTATTTGATGACCCAACAGAATTAACACAAGATGATTTGTATGATTTACGACTTCGTTGGTCAAAATGTTTCTTTGAGTTATATAAAGATTAACCTTTATCTGGTGAGTTTTATAGAAAGATTAACCTTTATATGGTTTTTGCAAATGCATTGAGTTTCTTGATAATTTTTGCTGATGTTAATTGTTATTATTTATTGTCAGGCAATGTGATTTTGGTGTTGTCTACAGAAGCTACAACTCATCTACTTATGAATTTTATATTGGTAATTCAAGTTTGTAAAAAGACTTGTAAAAGGTTGAATATTTTTGTATGTTTTGTGGTATTTGTAAAATTGATGTGAGTTTCTTTGTTGTGATACAATTCAAGTTTGCAATATAATTGTTCATTTTGTAAATTTTGTTGTGAAAATATCGACCTAGATATGGTCTATTTTATGTTGGAAAGCTATGATATATATAGCGACCTAAATGGTCTGTGTGATATTGGAAAAATATGAAAAAATTGGTACCAATTTTTTCTTACAGGGAATCATCCAGAAAATAAATGTTTTATTCAATTTTTTTTTTTACTTTTTACATCGGTCATTCTGTCAACCGATGTAAAAACCTTCAACGTGTGTTTTCTACATCGGGCACAGTGTAACAACCGATGTAAAAACCTCATCTATTACATCGGTCATGACTTCCACCAATGTAATATGTTGCGTCAGTTTTCAAAAAAAATATTGTATTTATTTTTCACATCAGGTATATATTATAACCGATGTAAAAGGTGTCCTTTTCACATCGGACCCAGAACCGATGTAAAAGGTCTCTTATTTACTACTTCGCCTGACTTTACATCGGACCAAGAACCGATGTAAAAGGTCAATTTCGCCCGATGTAAAAAGTCATTTCTGCACTAGTGTCCATTTTAAACCTGGTAAAAAAAGTAGAGCAAATAAGTCTATCAAATTGAAATAGATATTAAAAATCTAATCCGTCTCGTCAATGTTGTATTTTGCAAATCGGCAAATATATATATATATATATATATATATATATATATATATATATATATATATATATATATATATATATATATATATATATATATATATATATATATATATATATATATATATATATATATATATATATATATATATATATATATATATATATATATATATATATATATATATATATATATATATATATATATATATATATATATAATAAAATCATCAAAAATTAGAATTAATAGAATTAATTAATAAGAGCGACCTTAAGGATAGATATGCTGAACAAATAGGTGAAGCGGACTTTGGTGGGCGATAAATTTTGATGGAGTTGACTTTAGTGAACAACGGACTTTGGCGAAACATACTTTATTGGACGACAAACCTAAAATTTCAATCTAATCCACTATTTTTTGACGGATGCGTAAGCCGGTAACCCATTTTACCACCCCTACCTAAAAGGTTACATTATTAATTATATCTTTTTTATGAAAATCATTATTTAGATTAAAATAGTAAGATTTTGAAAATCAATATTTTTTTGCGGGGTTGGCTTTAGCGAACAACGAGCTTTGACGGAATAAACTCTGTTGGGCGACAAACTTAAAATTTCAATCCAATCCACCATTTTTTAACGGATGCACAGATCGGCCCAACAGACCACAATCCATTTTACCACCCCCTACCTAAAAGGTTAGATTATTAATTATATCTTTTTATGAAAATCATTTTTTATATTAAAATAGTAAGATTTTGAAAATTAATATTCTTTTTTCTTTCACACTCTAGTTCTCAAGAAAAAAGGGCCATAGTAATCCAGAGCTCGTGCTACGGAGGCACGTGACTGGCCTAGTAAGATTTTGAAAATCAATATTAGACGAACTAAAATCTACCATATAAGAACTTAAATAGTTCTGGAAAAGACCACCATAGCCTTGGAAATATGTTGTCCATGATAGCCTTTAAATGAGAAATCTGGTATTTTGCTACCCCTCCTACAACTAAACCACGTTTGTTTACATTCTAACTATAATGTTAGGCATGAAAGTTATTAAACTACCTCTATTGGATAACTAGATCCCCAACAATTGTTAAAGTTGCAATCAAACTACTCTTCCTCTGCCCTATATTTTTTTTCTGGTCTTCATCTGCTATTTGGACTCAAATATCGAATTGTCCCATCTATTGAGAGGCATGGATAATACAAGCTAACACTCTCACTTTTTTTTTTACTTTTGTCTCACTTCCTTTCTTTGTTACCATCATCGCTTCACATCTTGCAAACTTCCTTTCTTTCTTACTATCAACACCTCCAACCAACCCTATCCAAGACTGTGTAAATGGCAAGACTTTTTGACAACATAGGCGACATAAATGAACATAAAGATTTGTGGAAGCTCGTCATAAGGATACATCACAAGTGGACGGTGTTGACGAAAAACAAGGAGCATTTTGAGTTGGTTATAGTAGATAAACACGTGAGTTTCATTGTCCAAACCCTAAAATCTAATTACTTGTATGTTCTAGTTTTATAGGTATTTAATGTTGTTCATTGTTGTTTTAGAAAGATGCATATTTTTTGTGTTGGTATTTGCTCTGTTCGTTTTGTGTTTTATTCGTTTATTGCATTTTGTGGTTTGTTCATTTATTACTTTGAAAGAGATTTCCTTGTAGGGCCATGATATTCAAGTAGTCGTTCCACCATTCTTAAGGCAGACATTTGAGTCGGTTTTATTGGTTAACTCCACCTGTACAATGTCAAACTTCCAAGTTGTCCCTAACGACTTGATTTTCAAACCTACGAGCCATAAATTTATTTTGAAATTCACTAGTGGCACAACTGTCACGGATATTGGAAAACATGAGATTCCTGAAAAGATGACAACATTAACCCCTTTTGCGGATATCATTTCTGGAAAATGGCATAAGTCTCTTCTAACAGGTAAAAATCATAAATAATGTTTTTCCATTGTTGTTATATTTACATGAGTGTGTGATCCATTTCACAGTACTCCTGGTGTTTTTTGTTGTAGACATCATCGACGTGGTAGAGGAGGTTGGATACTCCCAATCACAAATGGACGGTAGAAAGGCTCAGATCAACTGCATCTTAAGAGACTTGGAGTTTGTTTAAATAAACAATTATTATCCACATAACACTTCTAAAGGTTCTAAGTTATTTACACACACTAATTAC